>VDFB02158229.1:0-28749 GCA_007258455.2 Sequoia sempervirens | reverse complement strand
AAGCTTTAGTGAGTCAAAAAAATTTCCAAAAGGATTTAGAAAAATACAATAATTTAAGTCAAAATATGGATGTCGTACACGTGCATGGTATGGTAAAAAAAAATGACTTTTAAACAATGGTTTTTATAAATGCCTATTAAAACTCAATTTGTACAATCTAGGTATTGAAATAAATTACATATTTGGAAACTAGACTCTGAGCACTACATTTTATGATTAGTGACTTTTTTAAAGATTTCATCTCTAAGTGCTTCAAATTTTATGGTCAAATGTGTCAAATACTGAAAATCAGGGAAAACACTTCCACTTTTTGGCCAAAAAGTGGACTCAACTTCTTGCACACACCCATGACATATTTTGCAAAATTGGTTAAGGATAGAATCATTGGTTTTTTTTTTATATGGAGGTGAATAAAGTGGACATGTATATATGTTGGGAGGACAAGTGAATTACAAGTTTGTGAGAGGTGACATGTTAAAAGATATGACATTTGAGTTTACACGCTAAAAGGATTCTTAGTGGATATAACTAAGGTTGGATTGAAGTTTCTAGTTGGTTTTATTGTTATAGTACAACACTTGAAGTAGTGTATGTAGGAATAGAGGCCACAATTGTAGGAGGGATTTGATTTCCACCTTGACATTGAGTGTATCCCAAAGTTTGAGAACAACTAGCCATTGTACAAACATGGTCGTCAATTATATGAGCTAAGCTTCACACAATTTCTATTCCCAAGTCATTATCAAGCATCCTCCTCATGTTATCTATGATAGGAACAATAATACCAACAATGTATTTAACACTCAAAAGGTTTTGAGGTTTTTCTAAGGCTTTATCCATTTTTTGCAAGTTTTATTGAGGAACATGAGCAACAATGGTTTTAACATCAATGGGATTGGAGGTCATAGGACATGTTATTTCAGGTATGGATTCCAACATGGGTTGACCAGTGTCAACAATATGAGTGAAAGAGTTAGAGAAACTAAGATTCATAGTAGATGTATTGGCACAGGATGCCATGAGTCTTGAACTATGTCTCACTAAAGTATTAGAAATAGGACACCAAGTTGTAATACTCATACAAGTTTCACCAAACCAAAAGTGCACCCAAAATGGACAAAAAACACTAAATAAGTGTAGCAAACACCCAAAAATATGAAGGACAATGCAATAATGTAGAAAGATATAGCAATTTTTAGATATGACATGCAATAATTTTCTAATTTTTAAATGCAAGAAACTAAAAAAATGATGTCTTTTCAATGCAAATTTTATGTTTTAAATAAGCACTTGTATTGACCAATTAACTTGAATGCAAACAATTCAGAAAACTATAACTCAAAAAAAAGAAACTAAGATCTAAAAATAGAAATATGTAAACCAGGTAGACAAATTAATGCTCAAAAATTTATAAAATGACCTATGTAAGGATAGATTCTCCCTAGGTGAATGGGTCTTTGCACAAGGGTTGAAAAAAATAAAATCTAGGTTTCTGAGTTGATGTTCAAGGTCTCTAATTTAGGTTTTAAATAGACACTTTCAGTTTCATATTTCTATATTTTTATGATTAAGTACAAGTGCAATTTGATGAAAAACAACAAGCAAAATGAAATATTTCTAGATGCAATTTTGTTTGAATTTTTAGATTTAGATGATTGAAAAATGCTAATATGTGGACTATAATGTGAAATAAATACAAAATGTATGCCAATTTTTAAATTTTTGAAGTTTTAAACAATGAAAACTACAATTTTAATACCCTAAATGAAATGCAAAAAAGTGTAATTTTGAAAATCATAAATGAGATGCAAATGTAAATTAATACAAAATCCTAGGTCTAGGGTTTGAAAGATCTCCAAATTATAAATTTAATAATTTAAGAACGTGGAGCTCACCAAAATGAAATAAAGAAAATGAGGGTAGGTGCTCAAAATGGGATGAATAAGGGTGATGTGCCTATCTTTCTTCTAATTTCATTAGGAAAAGAGATCTCCCAAAGGATAGGATTGACTTTCAACTCAAAATGTGAGTCAACCCTATTAGGGGATCTATTGTTTCCTTATAACAAAAAATGACAAATGTGATTGAAATGCACTTAGGGGAGATAAAAATAAAATTCCTAATGAACTTAATTATGCAATGTAAAACATTATATGCTCAAATAAAGGATAGCAAAAAAAAAAGAAAAATATTTTGATAGATCTGAGAAGGATAAACTAATGTGCACTTATCACTGAAAGTGGTTGCTGAGTGTCATGTTGGGATAGATTCACCCTAGGGTGAATGGATCTCTAAGAAGGGTTCCAAAATATGCTCTCATAGTCCTCTGATCTCAGATATGTACTCTCAATTCCTCTAGATTCCATTGTTGAAAAGTTGGAAATAAATGCTACAAATGAGTTTTCATGGCTTGACAACTTTGAAAACTTTGCAAAATTGTACTTTTGATCTAATTTAAGTCTTTTTTCACTTGTAAATCTACACACAAAGGTTTTTTTTTTTTTTTTGTGAATAGGGGCTTACCTTGGTCAAATCCCATTTTGGTAATTGAACCTTGATAATGAAAGATAATGATAAATGGAAAGGATTGATGAATAAACAATGTTATGTCCCAATTCACCAAACCCTCAATGGTTTCCATAGAGGATTGAAGTCCAACACATCTCTTTAAGAATTGTATCTTTCATGAATTGGTTTGAATGATAGCTTGATTTGACACTTGAATGCTTGAAACCTACATCACAATGGTAGCTCCAAAATATAATATGAACACACATAACCTTGACATGATGATATGATCTTGATTTGTCATTGTAGATGCTTGATAAATTTTCTCTTCAATGCTCTTGACAATAATATTTTCTATAGGAATTCTTTCTTAAAGTGTGTTAGGTTTGAATTGATAAAATAACTATGTATTTATAGGTGTTTATCTAATTTCCCAAAAAATAGATTCCATATGTTGACATTTGAAACTTAAATTTGAATCATTAAAATGCCACCAAAAACATATTTAAAATTAGGTATTGACACTTAAGGAAGACCCATCTTCCCTTGGGAGAATGGGTCCTGGGACCTAAATCCAAGACAAACAATTTCCAAGGTTTTTTAAAAAATGTTAGCATTTGTTTAATACCAGTTTCGCTATCAGAAAAGTGGAATAATAAGGCTTATGAATGCATAATTTAGGCAATTAGAAGTTTAAGTAAGTCCAATTAATTAGGGACCCAAACATAGTGTAAAAACGTAAAGGAGTACATTTTTCTACACTATAATTCTAAGCTCTAGTACTATGTTTGAACCAAAAATTATTTTGCAATATTTTTTTTACAATAGAGAAAATCATTTAAAACACGATCGATTTGCAATAAGTGCAATTCATGAACATTAAATTAAAAAATGAATAATCATAATGATAAATGCAAATATATTTATCAAGAATAGACAAAATGAATTATCAAAAGAGAATTATTATCTTGTGATATAAATTTCAAGGATAAGAAGCTAATAACAAAGGAAAAAAATATAATAATTCCCTAAATAACTTATGACAATATACAAATATAATTTTACACCAAAAGATAACATGTCACTTCATAACTATAGTGGGAATACCATCTGATTTTGTTACGTATTAAATCCTCACAAGGTGTCCAAACCAACTTGATACAAAATTTTATGCATGACTTTATTTTTATTACTCATCATTTGTAAAGAAACATCTAAAAGTTTAGTACCAATATCTAAGGAAAATAGTTTCATATAGAATATTTATAGTGTCGTCTATGGGTGCCTAATAAGGCAAAAAAACAAGGGATGATGAGATGCTAAATGATAAAATCAAATGTTTAAATATTAATGTGTAGCATGTGGACATAGTGAAATACAAAAATTAGATTCAAAATGAACCTCATACACATTCTAAAGTATTCCCCCATGCTATGTAAGATAAAATTAAAAAATGTGGTTGGTGCATTTTAAATTTCCACAATAAAACAACTTTCATATGGTGTCTTTCCAAATCTAAGCTTCATTTTCAATTCCTTCTATGATAAATAAAATTTGGGAAATAAAATAAATCCTCTATATAACCTTTAAGGGGTGAAGTCTTATAAGATAAAATAGAGTTCATATATGTGATGCCCTCTATACATATCATCGTATACAAAAGAAAAATTTATTTTTTCAAATGGATAGTTGCATCATGTATTATACATTATTTTTTTGAATGAATAACAAATAAAAAATCACATAAAGTAATATATATATCAATGTGTAGACACCTAAATTTGACCACTTGCATTTGATCAAATTCATCCCCTTGTTTTGTCTAAAATCCCTTCTTATCCACATTAATTAAATAATATTACTATTATTTAATTAATATCACCAATATGATCCCTAAAGTCTCCTAAATTCATAAGGTATTCAATCTATTAATTCAATACTTTACCCCTTTTAGCCCTTCTTCTCTAAATTAAATAAATATGCCAATTTATTTAATTTAGTCATATATTGTTGCAAGATAGTGTATCCCTTTGTCTTCCTTGTCTAGCATGGCGCTTAGTTTTGTGACATGGCTTAACCGCATCCTGTGGATCTTACATAAATCTGCCAGTTGTATCGAGCATTGACAAGTCAATCTTTTGGTGCAATGACAACCACCAATGTAACAATTGGTATTAGAGCTGAGGTCACAAGTTCAAACCCCTCGCTTGCATTAGGGGGGATTGTTGCAAGATGGTGTGTCCCTTGGTCTTCCTTGTCCAACACAGTGCTTGGGTTTGTGACATGTCTTAACTTCCTCTTGTGGATCTTACATAAATTTGGCAGTTGTATTGAGCATTGATAGGTAGATCTTTTGGTGCAACAACCACCAATGCAACATATATCTGATAGGAATTAAATTTAATATTTAATTCCTCCCCTTTCTCTCTCCTAGTGCTATCCTCTATAATTATTCTATTATCCTTAATCCACTTCTTAATCCCTCATTAGGGATGTGCGCATTCCTAATCCATGATTATGAGGTGTCACTTGTTCCAAATTTTGCAAGTGGCCCCTCATAATCCTCATTATCTTAATCTCTCACCTAATATAATCATTTTCACAATATAATCCTCTGATTAGGAGGGCCTAACATTCTTACCATTAATGACACCCACCCCTTGTCCTCCTAACCTTAAATTCTACCTAGTTTTGGAGAAGCAACCCATGCCTTCAAATAATTTTTAATTTATTTTTATTCCCCCCATGCACATCAAAAGGAATTTTTAATTTGGGAAGATTGGACAAGTAATCACTTTATGAGGGAGATATTTCCCATACTCCCATGGTACTTTCAAAGTACCAAATCTCCTCTCATCTCTTCTCATGGTGACAAGTGTCACCACCATGTGGGTTGAGATGTATCAAGGCATCTCAACCCTTGATCTTATTAGACTTCATACCAACTCTCCATCTCTTCCATCCCCCTTCTAATGATTACACATAGTCATTTTTCACATTCATCCATTGCATTCACATCCTTTAAGAAATTATTAATGTTATATTATGAATATTGAACCAAAGCACACAACTAATTGATATCATTGGGGCAACTATTACATAAGCTTGTCAACATACTCCATTTTCAACCAATTTGGAGTAGACCTATGAGCTTATTGGCCCTAATCTAAGTGTTTTCTTTGATTTTATGTTTTTATCGGTTTTATTTGTATTTCCTTGCATTTAAAATGTAGTTTCACTACACGCATTTTTGTTACTTTTAGTGGGATCCACGTCATGGGTCTACTAACCATTTTCTGCAAGCTTTTTGGATTTTAGTAGTTACAATTTTTCCTTTAGAGGTGGATTTGTTGGACAGGTGGATACACAATCTTTAGTGGTGGCTCCAACTTCTTTAGAGATAGATGCATTTTAGCTTCCAACCTTCCAAATCCTAACCAACTTTAGAGGAAAACTTCTTTAGAGGTAGACCTGCGCTCTTCAGAGGTGGATCTATAGACAACGATTGGATATTCTAGCACACAAGAGGATTTGAAGATAGGAATATCTACATTCCTCAAGGGTAAATTTGCTGGATAGGTAGACCTAAAACCTTCAAAGTTAGATCTGCTAGATAGGCGCTTACACAACCTTCAGGAGCGGCTCCAGTTCATTGATAAGTGGTTCTACTTGTAACACTTCTTGCATACATTTATTTCACATTTAATAGTTTGTTTCTAGTTTGTCTCTAATCTACTAACCTATTTGTTTGTGCATGTGAGTATTTACTACCTCATTGTAGCCCTATTTTTCAAAGACCAGTGCTTAAAACTACTAACTTGTTTCTTATAGGACACCAATCAAAGAATCATGTAAGTATTTTTCTACTAAATAAAATAATTCAATTTTTTAAAGAGTCAATTAATATGTTTGTCATGTTTGTAGTTTCTTGTTTATGTATGCTATCCTCTTGCACCATTCAGTGATCTTGAGGATCAACAATCACAAGTTAACTCAAGTCCATTTGTTACCCTAGGTGTGCTAGTTTGTGCATTTTCTCTCTCCTTATGCTATGTGAGAACCTGAAGATCATAAAAGCATAACATTACTTTCCATTTAGGAGGCATTCTTGGGGATTTCATCACCCCAAGGGATGACCTCAACCACGTGAAACAATAGGTATAGAAGGGGGGAATGAAAGTTGTACCCCAATCAAGCCACACCATGTTTAGTGAAGTTTGATACTTAGGTGATTCTAAGTTAGGAGTGTAGTGTTGGTCCAAATTGCTTGACTAACATTTTCAAATGGTTTTTAATCTAATTTTAAGTCAACTTACATTCGTATATTTTAAATTGAAGATGGAGATAAATGTATCTTGTTTCTTTGTTCTTTTCTCGAATATTGGGAAATTTAATTATTACCATGTAAGTAGTGGTAATGCAAAACCAAAGATGGAATCCATGATATCCATACTTATTTTGGAGGAGATTAGAAATTCCATGAATTTTTCCCCCCAAGATGCCTTGCATGTGTGAGGTAGATCCAAAGAGAAAGATCCTAAAGGGGATACTAAGAGGGATAATTATAAAGGACATTATAAAACCCTCATAAAGTGAAAATTAAAGTGTTGGAGTTATGGTAAAAGAGAGCATGTGAAGAAGGAATATAGGAATAAGAAAAATAATTTGTATTCCTCCATTGAAAATTCATTTGATGATGATTTTGATGCTTTGTTTATTTTAGCTAACACTATTAGTGATAATTATTGGCTTATTGATTCAAGTTGCTCCTACTACACGTCTCCTCACAAGGAGTGGTTTACTAATTACAAATCATATGATGGGGGAGAAGTTTTCCTTGGTGATAAAAAAAATAGAAAGGAATGTCCATAAGGGAAAGGTAAAGTTGTCTTTGAGTGATAGGAGAATTAAAAATCTTGATAATGTTTTGCATATTTCAAGACTTGCAAGAAATTTAATTTCAATGTCCAAGTTAAATGATTTTAGAATTCATGTGATATTCTACAAGTTTAGTTACATGTTGGTAAGAGGGAGTTTGGTGATATCTATAGGATCTTAGATAGGGAATTTGTTTAGGCTAAACACCTCTACTTAAAGTAACTCTTCCAATGTAACTAACATTGAAAATACATGTATGTTGTGGTACCAAAGATTAGGTCATATAGGTGAAAAAGGACTTAAGCATATTTTTTAAAAAATGGTTGAATGTATATCTAATTATTTTGTTGTTAAAAATGATTTTTGTGAACATTGTGTGTTTGGAAAATAAAATATATCATCATTTTCTAGTGGAACTAATAAGGAAAATATATTATTAGATATTATTCATTCAGATGTATGTGGACCAATGAATGTTGACTCTTTGGGAAAATCTCAATAGTATGTCTGTTTCATTGATGATGTCTCAAGATACACTTGGATTTATTTTATGCAATCAAAATTTGAATTTTTCACTAAGTTTAAGGAATTTAAGGCCTTAGTTGAAAATGAAATAGATTATAAGATAAACATGTTGAGGTTTGATAATGGGGGTGAATATTGTTCCAAATAATTTGATGAATTTTGTAAGCATGTAGGTATTCTTGGAAAAAGACAACTCCTTATACTTCCCAACAAAATAGGGTAGCAAAAAGAATGAACTAAACCATAATGGAAAGAGCTACAAGTATGTTGAGTAGTGCTAAGATTGATGAATGTTCTTTGGAAAAAGTTGTTGGTACTGCTTATTATTTAATTAATAGATCTCCTTGTTCAACTCTTGTTGACAAAACTCCTTATAAAGTGTGGATAGGTAGAAAACCTTCTATTTCACACTTAAGGGTATTTGGTTGTGAGGCTTTCATTCATGTGCCTCAAGAGAAGAAATCTTAATTGGATCCAAGAGCACATAAATTTATATTTGTTAGTTATGGTGAGAATTAAAAATGTCATAATCTTTGGAATCCTCTAACCCATAAAATAATCTTGTCTAAATATGTGATTTTTAGGGAATTTAGATCTTACTTAGGAGAAGAAAAATGAAAGGAGAAAGATAAGACAAAGACAATGCACTTTGAGACAAAGATGGAGAAGCAAGAAGATGCATATGTGGAAGAACAATTAGATGAATATAAGGATGGAGATTAAGACATTAACTGAATAATGTCAACCTTTTGTGCAATTGCTAAAATCTGTACACAATGAGGCCTTTCCTAAAGAAATTGAATATTCATGTAAACAAAACGTCTAATCAAAATAACATTATTGTTAAAAATATTTTTAATGCACTCAATTCTATTGGAAAGACTATTAATGAAAAAGATAACAGAGTTGCTCATAGAGTAATAACAACCTCTTTGGTAAGCAATCAATTCAAAAAGGCTTGATTATTGAAGAAAATGTGTATTGAATTAAGGCTAAATTGTAAAAAAAAATTGAAAGCACTAGCAATAAGATCAATACTAGACAGTCTTTAAAATGATTCTTGGGTTTTTATTGGTAGGCTTCCACGAGTTGATTAGAAGCAAAATAATACCATGAAGGATGAAATTCAACAATTTAAATTCAATATGGGCGGGACTGTGGAGCATGGGTGGGAAAAGTAGGAATTTGAATCTTTGAACAATAGTGCAAGAAGTAGAGTAGGATCTGAGGAATAGTAGGAAGAATCGACATAATTTTCAAGAAGGAAGAAAGGAGAGAATGATTCAGATGAGAAGGACACCAGAAACAATATTCAGGTGGACCCAGGAGGGAAGGTTGTCCTAGATGCAAACTCGGAGGGTTCCATAGAAGGACAGAAAAGCAAAAAATCCAACGAAGTGGTGGGGGCCACTGGTGGGGAAGGATGTAAATGCAAACCATGGTCTTCTCTATTTAGGGTTAAACCCAATGGAAAATCGATCTTCCCTCCAATGCGCAACATCTTTGACCCAGAAAAAGGTAAGTTTTCCATCTCGGTGCCTGATTTGATAATAGATCATAATATAGCCTTAATGGACAGAGCTCTAGTTGGAAAGTTCATGGGCCCCAAACAAAATATTGAAGTGGTCAGGGAGTTTGTTAAAAAAAAGTGGAGAACTAGTGGTAAAGTTTCTATTGTAGCACTTCCTAAAAGTTATTTTTCTTTTGAGTTCACTTGCAAGGAGGACATCTTGGCTATGAGAAGGTGGTCCATGGGTTATAGGGAAATATTTCCTAGCACTAAAGAAATGGACTTCAAATCTGGATCTTTTAGACTCCATTTTTTAGAATGTTCCAGTTTGGGATATACTCCCAAGTCTCCCTCTGGACTATTGGAATGAAGATTTCTTCAATGGCATTGCAAATTCTTTTGGGCAACTTCTGTCTATAGATCCTATGATAGCAGCTAGAAAAAGGCTCGTGTTTGCAAGAATATGTGTGGGAATATCCCAGAATGCTGACCTTTCCTCATCTATCAAAATCTAGTCAAAGTTGGGCACTTGGATGTAGGCTATAGAGTTTGAATCCATCCCTTTTGATTGCTTTAAGTGCAGAAAAATAGGGCATTGGGCTAAGAAATGCCCCCTAAACACTAGCAAAGAGAAAGAGAAACCCCGGTCGAATCCTAAAACCATATGGAGAAAGAAGCCTGGGGAGGAAGGAATAGAAAGCAAAATGTTCTCCCCAAATGGCAAGTCAGGGAATAAGGAATCTAAAGCTCAAGTGAACCCCCCAGGAGTTATTGGTGAAAAAGGGTCTAAGGGTGTGGATTTTTAGGAGCGCCAATGTAAAGAATTAGAGGACATTTGACGCACTAGGGAAGAAGGAGATACTAACTCAGAGGCTGAAGGGAATGGAAAGCAGAATCGGAACATAGTCACTAACAACCCTGAGTTTAGTCTAGTTGGAAAGGATGATGGGGCACTAGGAATGGAGGGTATTCCTATCTAGGGTCAGTCTTTGGAGATTGGTATTCCTATCCTGTCCCTTGCCTTAGAAGGAAGCATCCCTTCGGGTGTGGATTCTTTGTAGTTTCCAGAAACTATTACCCCAGAGTACATCAAGGATACCTTTGAGAATCATATCCAGTCAAATGAACTAGTATCAAGTGATAACTCAACCCAATATAAGAATGGTCTGATGGAAACTCTCCCCTAGGAGCAAAGGAGGATGTCCAATAAGGAGTGGGAATCTGGAAAAGAGATGGAAAGCCAAGAAGAATTTGACAAAGAGGAGGCCATATCTTTGTCCAAGAAAAAGAAGAAAAAATATAAACAATAGAAAACCCTGAGCGGAATTTCCACTAGAACAAGAGCAAAGGCTAACTGCGGAGCTACAAAGAATTTTCAAGGAAGAAAATCAGTGAAATGGCTGAGGAAGCATGATAGCTTTTAGGATATAGCGGATGGTGTTCAAAAGATCATTCTAGAGATTCTCCAATCCCCTGGGAAATCATGAAGATTATGTCATGGAATATAAGGGGGCTTAACAACCTCCATAAGTAGGATGTATTGCACAATTTTGTTAAGGATCATAAACCCGATATCCTTCTTGTCCAAGAAATTAAAATGTCAAAGGAAAATGTGGAGAAGATCAAAATGTTTCAATATGGTAGTATACAAGGAAATAGCTCAGATGGATCTTAAGGAGGAATTACTACTTTTTGGGATCATAACCTCATCAAAGGGGATCCGCTTATTGAAAGCTCTAATCACATGGCTACTAGATTCACTCATATTAGAGATAATTTTAGTTGGATTCAGTTGAATATCTACGCCCCTAATGGGAAAGGGGCTAGAAAGTATTTTTGGAAAGAACTTACTAGCTTTTGAAGGATTTTTAACAATAACTCTTGGGTTGTCATGGGAGACTTTAACACCCCCCTTCTGGATGAAGATAAATTTGGAGGCTCTCAGGTTAATATGGAAAGCAAAGTGGACCTTCTAGAGTTTATCAATAACCAGGCGTTGATTGATCTTGATCTGCATGGAGCAACCTAAACTTGGTCAAATCATAGAAATGCTATGGATCTTATCCAAGTTAGATTAGATAGAAATTTTATTTCTGACCAATGGTTTATAGATTATTACTGCTCCCTAAAAGCCCTTTCAAGGGTGGGTTCAGACCACTTTCCTATAAGTTTTGTTGTGGACCCTATAAAGGTGAAGAGGAATATCCCCTTTAGATTTGAAATAATGTGGCTTTCCCATCCCCAAATTTTTGAGGAAATTAGGAAATGGTAGAACATTGATGTCCCAGGGACTGCCATGTTCAGGGTGGCTAAGAAGTTAAGGGAAGTTAAATTTAAAATAAGAAATTGGAAAAGAGAGTCCTTTGGAAACATATTTGGAATTGTTAGGATTTAGGTGTCATCAACCTTGTAAATCATTTAATTTATTATTTTCCTAAAGTGTTTTGTACATTTACCCACAAGAGGTGAAACTGTTTGACCAACAGTGGTGAAAGAGACAATGTAAATGTAGTGTTACTGTTACCATTTATCCTTTTGGAAAAGGAAAAATTAGCTAGGCGTCCCACCTTGGAATCTTCTAAAATAAGGTTTTTGGGTCAAAATAGGGTGTTGTAAGAGCATCTATGACATGCATGCAAGTTGTCATAAGATGCTATGACAGTATGGCAGATTCCCTATGACAGAATATGCTATTTTTAGACCCTAGGCGCCCATGCATGAAAGATGCCTTATGACAACTGTAAGAGCATCTATAAGAGGCTATTTTTGGTATTTTTGACCATTTCAAGGAGGGAGGAGTGGGTTTTTATAGGTGGTATTGCTGCCTATTGTTTGGTGAAACCATGGTGGTTTTCATCCTCACAAATCTCTATTTATTGGGGCCTTGAGCAAGAGTTATTCAATTTAGTTTTGCAGGGTAACAGCCCGGTGCTACCGGATTTTATAGGGATTGATAAGAGAAGTCTATTGCTGCATGTAATATTTCAGATTATTAGTGATATACTTTTCTCTCTTTCGGTGGTGGAGTTTTTTCCCTTCGGGGTTTCTCCATGTAAATCTGTTGTTGCATGTGTTATATTTTTCTATCTCTCTCTCTCATTCTTTCTTCACACTAAGTCTAAGGTTAATCTACATATTTCAGATTTTCATTCACACATTTAAGTTCATATTGCAAGCTTTCTTCACAGGTGTGTGCAAGAAGTTGAGTCCACTTTTTGGCCAAAAAGTGGAAGTGTTTTCCCCGATTTTCAGCATTTGACACATTTGACCTTAGAATTTGAAGCACTTAGAGATGGAATCTTCAAAAATTCACTAATCATAAAATGAAGTACTTAGAGTCTAGTTTCCAAATATATAATTTATTTCAATACCCAGATTGTACAAATTGAGTTTCAATAGGCATTTCTAAAAACCACTATTTAAAAGTCACTTTTTTTTACCATACCATGAACGTGTACAACATCCATATTTTGACCTAAATTATTGTATTTTTCTAAATCCTTTTGGGAAAATATTTGTGACTCACTAAAGCTTGTTCTCGATATCTTTTTGTAATTTTTTATTGAATACTTTTTTTTGTTAATTTTTTATTAGACATATTTGTCATTTTGAATAATCGTCGCGTACGACACGCATAAGATGACCTTAACTTATCATTTTTTGATTTTTTCTTTTTTAAATTGAAAAGAATTGTCTGAAGTTTTTTCTCGTGCAATCCATTCGTCAAAATGTTATGTTGATCAAAAGTTATTAAAATATTTAAAAAGCCTAATATTTAAAGTTTATGGACTAGTTTCATTAGAAATTAATTGAAAAATAGAAAAAATAATCCAATTGTAAAAAAAATTATATATTTGGAATCTACATTGTCTCATCTAAAATGTGTTTTAATTTCGTCAAAAAATTCTACAAAAAAAGTTGTCAGCCATATGCCCAAACTCGGTATTTTTCTCTGACATTGTTAGGACCTTCAACTTGCAGGTCAAACCAGGTTGAAGACCTAGGTTCGGATTCCCAATGCTTTTCCCGAACCAAAATACAAGTAAAAAACCCACCTACAAAGAAAACCCAATTTCAATTTTTTTGAAACGGGATCCTGTTTTGGTTCTACAAAACGGGATCCAGTTTTCAAAATTGCCAAAATCAAAAATTTCCATTTTTGAATTTTTAAAAAATGGGATCTGTTTGAAAATTCCAAATATTCTCCAAAATGGAAAATTTTCAAATCAGGATCCCATTTTGAAACTTTCCATTTTTGAAATTTTTGTTTTCGAAAATTTTCAATACAGGATCCCATTTTGAAAATTTTCCAAAAACGAAAATTTTTAAAAACGAGATCCCGTTTTTAATTTAGGCTTGGGATCCCGAAGCTAGACGGGATCCCGTTTTTGCAATGCCGATTTTTTTTTTTTTGGCTAAGGCAAAAGATTCCACGTTTCGTGGACTCAACTTCTTGCGCTTACCCTCACCTTGATTTTCAACATTTGGTATCAAAGCTAACGGTTTTGTTAAGGAAGGGACACTTTCCTTTTAAAGTGTTGAAGGTTTTTTGCTGCAGTGGGAGCTTTTGTGTTGTGGGTTTTGCAGATATATGAAAGATTGCATACCATGGCCTCCACCTCTTGCCTATATATTGAGAAGTTCAATGGAATTGGTTACGAGATGTGGAAGTTGAAAGTGGAGGATCTTCTTGAGGAAAGAGATTAGTGGTTACCAGTTTCAATTGATAAGAATCCATCTACTTCAACCTTGTCGGATGAAGATTGGAATAAGTTAGACAAGAAGGCTCGAGGGACTATTCGGTTGTGTCTCACAAAATTTTTCCTCCTGAATGTCTCTTCAGAAGACACAACATACAAGCTTTGGAGGAAGATAGGTGAAATCTACCAAACTAAGAGTTTGTCTAACAAGTTGTATCTCAAAAGATGTTTGTATTCATTAAAGATGAAAGATGGTAAATCTATTTCTGAACATTTGAATGCTTTTAATTTGATTAGAAGTCAGTTTGCATCTATCAATGTTAAAATAGAAGATGAGGATAAATGCATTTTATTGATTTTCTCTTTACCAGAATCTTGGGAAAATTTAGTTATTGCTATAACAAGTGGTGGTGCAGAACCTAAGATGGATACTATTATTCCCATAATTCTTTTAGAGAAGATGAGGAGAAAGACCATGCGCAGTGGCTCCCAAGATGCCTTGCATGTGCGAGGTAGGCCCAAGGAGAAAGAACCTAAAGGGGATAAGAAGAAGGATAAGTCTAAAGGATGATCTAAGACCCCTGGAAAGAGTCGAGTGAAGTGTTGGAACTGTGGTAAATGGGGAAATGTGAAGAAGGAATGTAGAAACAAGAAAAAGAATGTAGATCCCTACATGGAAAAGTCTTCTGATGACGGTGATTCTGAAGCTTTTATTATTTCAGCTAACACAGTTTGTAATGATGCTTGAGTTATTGATTTAGGTGCTTCCTTCCATATGACTCCTCATAAGGAGTGGTTTTCTACATACAAAGAATATGATGAAGGAGAGGTCTTCATGGGTGACAATAGCTCACAAAAGGTTATTGGTAAAGGAAAGGTAAAGTTGTGTTTCAGTGATGGGAGGGTTAAAACCCTTGATGATGTTTTACATCTTCCAGGACTTACAAAAAGTTTAATTTTGGTTTCCAAGTTAAATGATTCTGGGATGCATGTGACATTTGACAAGTTTGGATGTAGGATGGTAAGGGGAAGTTTGGTGGTTGCTAAAGGATCTCAGATAGGGAATTTATTTACGCTACATTCCTCTACTTTTTGTAACTCCTCTTTTGTAACTAGCACTAAAAATGCATGTATGTTGTGGCAAGATAGATTTGGTCACATTGGTGAAAAAGGTCTTAGGACCATACTTGATAAGAAACTAGTAGACGGTATTTCAGATTATTCTGTTGGTAAAAATGATTTCTGTGAGGATTGTGTGTTTGGTAAACAAAACATGTCATCATTTCCTAAAGGAACTAATATAGCTAATTGATTGTTAGAACTAATTCATTCGGATGTGTGCGATCCAGTGGATATAGATTCTTTGGGTAGATCTCGTTATTATGTTTCCTTCATTGATGATTACTCAAGATATTCTTGGATTTATTTTATGCATACAAAATCCAAAGTTTTCACCAAATTTGAGGAATTTAAGGCATTGGTTGAAAATCAAATAGATTATAAGATAAAAGTATTGAGATCTGACAATGGGGGTGAATATTGTTCTAAGGAATTTGATGAGTTTTGCAAACATGCAGGAATTGTTAGGAAAAAGACTACACCTTACACACCCCAACAAAATGGGGTAGTAGAAAGAATGAACTATACATTAATGGAAAGAGCTAGGAGCTTGTTTAGTAGTGCTAAGTTAGATAAATGATTTTGGGTAGAACCTGTTGGTACTGCTTGTTATTTAATTAATAGATCTCCTTGTAAAGCTCTTGTTGATAAAACTCCTTATGAAATGTGGTTGGGTCAATATCCTCCAGTTTCACATTTAAGGGTCTTTGGTTGTGAGGCTTTTGTTCATGTGCCTCAAGAGAAGTGGTCTAAATTGGATCCCAAATCTCAGAAATGCATCTTTGTAGGTTATGGTGAAAATGTTAAAGGTTATAAACTTTGGAATCCACTAACACGAAAGATGATATTTTCTAGAGATGTTATTTTTAGGGAATTTAGAGCTAACTCTGAAGATGTGCAACCAAAGGAAAAGTCAAAGACAGTGGATTTTGAAACTAAGCAAGAAGATGCACATGTGGAAGAACAGAGAGATGGAGAAGAAGAAGAGAGCTTTGAAGAATCTATTGTAACAGAAGAAGTTGAAAACAATGAGGATGAACATGAGGAGGAACCTCTTACTCCACCTTTGAGAAGATCCACAAGACAACGAAATCCAGTTGATAGGTATAGCCCACCTGATTTTCGTTGTAAATTTTCTTTGTTATGTATTGATGATGAACCTAGATCTTTTAGGGAGGCTCTCTCTTCAGCAGAATGTGAGTCTTGGATGCAGGCCATGCATGATGAGATAATGTCTTTGAAAAAATACGACACTTGGGATCTTGTTAGTTTTCCCAAAGGAAGAAAGGCCATTGGTTGTAAGTGGATATATAAAAAGAAGTTTGGTTCAGATGGAAAGTTGGAATGGTACAAGGCCAGATTATTGGCCAAGGGCTACTCCTAGAGAGACGAAGTTGATTTTGGTGAAATATTCTCTCTTGTTGCTAAGTAAACCTCTATTAGATTATTTTTATCCATTGTTGTTGCTTATGATTTAGAAATAGAACAAATGGATGTTAAAACTGCTTTCTTGCATGGGGATCTAGAGGAAGAAATTTATATGCAATAGCTTGGCAGTTTTGTTGTGAAAGGAAAAGAACACTTGGATTGCAGGTTAAAAAAGTCTCTATATGGTTTGAAATAGTCACCTAGGATGTGGTACCAGAAGTTTGATGCATTTGCATTAAATATGGGTTTTGTTAGAAGTGATGAGGGTCACTATATTTATTTTAAAGTTATTGATGATCAAATACTTATTATTGTCTAATATGTGGATGATATGTTGTTCGTTGGTAACAATAAGGCAATGATTAGGGATCTTAAAACTCAGCTTTCTGGCACATTTGATATGAAAGATTTAGGGGCGGATAAATATATTCTTGGGATGGAAATCATTAGGGATCGGCTTCACAGAAAGCTTTGGTTAAGTCAAAGTAAGTATGTTAACACTATTTTGCAAAGGTTTAATATGCAGGACTGTAAACCAGTAAATATTCCATTTCTTGTTGGTCCTAAGTTGAGTTTAGACATGTGTCCTAAATCAGATGATGATATTGATGATATTGATGAAATGTCTAAAGTTCTTTATGCTAGTGTTGTCAGTAGTTTAATGTATGCAATGGTTTTTACTAGACTAGATATAGCCCAAGCAATGGGAGTTTTAAGCAGGTTTATGTCTAACCCTGGTAAAGAACATTGGACTTTTGTTAAAAGTGTATTTATATATTTGCAAGGTACTTCTGATTACTGTTTGGTTTATCATGGTACTGACAATGTTGATAAGTCATTGGACATATAGGGTTTTGTTGATGCGGATTGGGTAGGTGACTTGGACAGTCAAAGGTCCACTAGTGACCATGTGTTTACTTTGTTTGGAGGAGCAATGAGTTGGATGAGTAAAAGAAAACCTATAGTTGCTTTGTCTACCATTGAAGCAGAGTATATGGCTGCTACACATGTCTCTAAGGAGGCGATTTGGTTACAAAGACTTGGTAATGGTATTGGTTACGATTGCAGGATAGTGAGGATCAGATGTGATAGTCAGAGTGCCATATGTTTGGCTAAAAATCCTATGTATCATGCTCATACTAAGCATGTTGATGTTCAGTATCACTTTGTGCGAGAAATGATTGAGAATGGATAGGTCTTGATTGAAAAAGTTGACACTTGGGATAATGTTGCAAATTCTCTTATGAAACTAGTCACCACAGAAAAGTTCTCTTGGTGCAGAAAGGCCATGGGCCTTGATCACTGTACTTAATTCTATGTAATTGTTATCTCTATGGGTGTAATTTACAATGTATGATGTCGAGTGGCAGAATGTTAGGATTTAGGTGTCATCATCCTTGTAAATCCTTTAATTTATTATTTTCCTAAAGTGTTTTGTACATTTACCCATAAGAGGTGAAATTGTTTGACCAACAGTGGTGAAAGAGACAATGTAAATGCAGTGTTACCATTACTATTTATCCTTTTGGAAAAGGACAAATTAGCTAGGCGTCCCACCTTGGAATCTTCTAAAATAATGTTTTTGGGTCAAAATAGGGTGTTGTAAGAGCATCTATGACATGCATGCAAGTTGTCATAAGATTCTATGATAGTAAGACAAATTCCCTATGACAAAATAAGCTATTTTTAGACCCCAGGCGCCCATGCATGAAAGATGTCTTATGACAGCTGTAAGAGCATCTGTAAGAGGCTATTTTTGGTATTTTTGACCATTTCAAGGAGGGAGGAGTGGGTTTTTATAGGTGGTATTTCTGCCTATTGTTTGGTGAAACCATGGTGGTTTTCATCCTCACAAATCTCTATTTATTGGGGCCTTGAGCAAGAGTTATCCAATTTAGTTTTGCAAGGTAACAGGGTGCTACCAGATTTTATAGGGATTGATAAGAGAAGTCTATTGCTGCATGTAATATTTCAGATTATTAGTAATATACTTTCCTCTCTTTCAGTGGTGGAGTTTTTTCCCTTCAGGGTTTCTCCACGTAAATTTGATGTTGCATGTGTTATATTTTTCTATCTCTCTCTCTCTCATTCTTTCTTCACACTAAGTCTAAGGTTAATCTACATATTTAAGATTTTCATTCACACATTTAAGTTCATATTGCAAGGTTTGTTCACCTTGATTTTCAACAGGAATTATGTTTGAACTCAAAATTGAGCTGGTGGAGATTCAGAACAAAATCTAGAGGGAAGGATATTTAGATGATAACAAGGAGAAAGAAAACAAGCTGCTGGTGAAAATGCATGATATTATTGCCAAAGAAGAGGATTATTGGAGACAGAGATCAAGAGCTTTATGGCTTTCGACTAGAGACAACAATACTAGGTATTTTCATTTGTCTGCTTCCAAACATAGGGTTTTCAATAGGATTTCTCACATAGAAGTTAATGGTAATTGGTTTGAGGAGGAAGAAGATATTAGAAAGTAAGCTGTCCTTTTCTTTAAAAATATCCTATCAGAGAATGGGGAAGTCATTCAAATTGATCAAGACCACCTATTAGGGGCCATTCCCACTGTGGTTGGTCTGGAAGATAACTCTAAGTTGGTTGTTATTCCCTCTAGAGAGGAAATAATGAAAGCTATCTTTTCCTTTGAAGGGAACAAGGCCCCGAGCCCTGATGGGTTTCCCATGTTCTTCTTTCAATAGTTTTGGGAGATTCTTTAAGAGGATGTTGTGAATGCTGTCAAATAATTCTTTGGATCTAGAAGTCTCCTAAAGGAATTAAATGCTACTTTCTTGGTACTTATTCCAAAGAAACCCAAAGCTATGGAATTTGAAGCCTTTAGGCCGATAAGCATCTGTAATTCTTTCTATAAAATCATCTCAAAAGTCTTGACATCTAGGCTTCTTATTATTCTTCCGTTGCTGATATCCCCTCAACAAAATGGCTTCATTCCTAGTAGGTAGATCCTTGATTCTATAGTCACAATTCATGTGAATATCCATTCCCTGGTGGAATCCAAGACTTAAGGTTTTCTCTTAAAGCTTGATATTTCGAAAGCTTATGACAAAGTGGACTCGATGTTCTTATTTAAAATGTTAAGGGTGTTTGGCTTCAGGAGCAAAGTCATTCAGTTGGTTGAGAAACTTGTTTCTACAGTTTCTATATCTATTATGGTGAATGGTTCTCCCTCAAATTTCTTTCAGAACTTGAGAGGTCTAAGACAGGGTGTTCCCATATCACCTATCCTATTTACAATAATGGTTAAAATTCTTCGAAGAAACCTGAAAAGATTGATCAATCAAATATTCCTTGGTCTTAAACTGTCTTCCAACAATCTGATTTGCTCTCATCAACTGTGACTAAGGCTAAGACTTTGAAATAAATATTGGATGAGTATGAGAGGACATCGGGTCAGATGGTAAATAGACAAAAAAGTTCTCTATTCTTTTTTAACACCCCTAAGCACAAACATATATTAAAATAGCCAGAATCCTTGGTTGTAGAGTGGAGTCTTTACCCTCTACCTATCTCGGTTTACCTTTAAGCCTAAAACCTTCAGATTCCTTTTGGTGCTCACTGGTTGACATGTTCAGCTATAAGTTAGCGGGATGGAAAGGAGCTCTTCTAAGTCAAGTAGGTAAAATCCAACTCCTTAAAGCATCTCTTTAGAAGCTCCCAATTTATGCCTTAAGCCTTTTCAAAATTCCTGCTAAATATGCAAAAGCTATTGAAAAGATTCAAAAAATATTTCTCTCGTCAGGTGTTGAAGAAAGAAAAAGAATGCCTCTAATAGGGTGGGATCTAGTTTGTAGACCAAAAAGTGCTAGGGGGGTTAGGTCTTAGAAAAATTAGAATGATCAACAAGACACTTCTTGCCAAGCAAATATGGAGATCTTTCTCATCTTTAGGAGAACGGAAAGATATTTTAAGAAGCAAATATATGACAAATTGTGGGTCTCTCAAGGCCTTGCTAGAGTCTCCCATGTTGCCCCGTGGATCACCTTGCTAGAATGATATGATCGCTGGTAGAAAGATTGTGGATTTAGGTGTGGGATGGCAAATATGAAGCGAAAATCAAGCCAGGTTCTGGGAGGATAGATGGATTTTTAAGGATCCCCTAATGAAAATTGAAAGATTCAATAGGTGGGCTGAAATTTTCAAAATGAATTTTGGTTTGTATGTTAAAGATTATTGGGATGAAGGAAGTTGGGTGGATTTGTGTCAGTTCAGCCAGGATTTGGTCTCGATTCAATCTTCATTGATGGTGGTTAGATTAGGCTAGAACCAGTTGGATGATTGTCTCATCTAGAAAGACAACCCCTCAAGCAACTTCTTAGTGTCTTCGAACGTCGCTATGCTGTCCCTTTCCCAAGCTCCCCCTCCTATCTAGGCTAAAGCCTAGATTAAACACTTGACACCCAAAGTCAACATTTTTTTCTAGATTCTTCTTCAAAATAAGGTGCTCACGGTTGACAATCTCTACAAGCGTGGATTCCATATATCCAATAGATGTTACCTTTGTAAGAATGAAGCAGAGGTAGTTAACCATTTGTTTCTACATTGCCCGTTTGTAGCTTCAATTCGGGGAAAATTTCTAACTCTTTGGAAGATATCTTGGTTGTTCCCCTTGTCAATTGAAGATTTTTTCTCTCAATGGAAAGCTCCTTCTCAAAACCCTTCCATTCGAAGGTTGTGGGATTTTACCTTTCCTTATGTTGCTTGGGGAGTTTGGAAAGAACAAAAAAATAGACTCTACAGGGACAAGGAGATGTCAGAGTCAATTGTGTTCGAAAAAACCTTCAGGTTAATGATGGAAAACTTTAATTTTATCCCCCAAAAGGGCTGTAATCTGATGTTGTGGTGTGTACTCCCTATGATTTAATGATAGCCAAGGATTGGAATTTCAAAATTGAATTGTCAAGGGCTTCTAAACCAGCTAAGAAGGATAGGGAGGGAGTTAGCTGGACTTTTCCACCAAAAGGATGGATAAAAGCCAACTTCTATGGGGCAAAAAATGGCAATCCGGGGGTGGCAGGAAGCAATGGTGTGCTTAGGGATTCTAATGGTAATTTTATAGCGGCGGTGGCCACATCCCTAGGATTTCAAACCAATTTTGTGGTGGAGGTTGTTGGAGCTTTTCAAGTCATAAATCTAGCTCATGGAATGAATATTAAAAATCTATGGCTTGAAGGGGACTCTAAAAACATCATTGAGTGTATGCTTGGTAGTACACCCCCCTCTTGGACCATTAAGAATTGGATTGAAGACACCAAATTGATCTTAGTCAAGTTTGATAAAATAAAAATTTCTCGTGCGCTTACAGGGAAGCCAATAGTGTGGCGGATTATTTTGTGAATGATGGGGTAAAACAGAAGGGCTTGTGCACATGGTAGAATGTCATGGATTTGGGTGCTGAGGTAAGGGATTTATTGGATTATGATGATATTCATGGGAATGAAGCAAATCATTTTAATAATGAAAAGGGAACGTGTTAAGTACATCAAAATCATAAGATTTGATGAGACCGAGTTAATAAGCTTAACTGGCAAGAAAGTGTGGCATGCTTTGTGGGCATACTGGTTTGGCAGTATTACTTTGTATCAAGACTTCAGCTCTGGAAAAAATTGCAGGGAAGTTCCTGTTAAAATGGGCAGAGATAGGAAAAGGATTGAGTTGAAGAGCTACGAAATGCATACGAGGAATCTGAAGGTCTAGAAATAGGTCGAACATGGCAGGTTGCTCCCTTTTCTGGAAAAAATTCATAGACCTGATCCTAAGGCTACATATTATTTCGAGAAGAACTAGAACAATTGATAAATTACCCTCTTTGGCAGGAAAGTGAAGTTGGATGAGAACCTCATAGGGGAGGTGACTGGTATGTCTATAGAGGGCTTAAATTTTTTTTGTGACAAAAGGTTTTCATATGAGGTGGTGATTAGATTTCTGAAGAAAGAAAAGGAGAAATTGAAATTGGTTAAAGTCTCCAACAACTACTTCGACGCTGACTCCATCAAAGCACTCTGGAGAAAAGTCCTTCATATCATCATGGAGTACATTACCTTGGATGGGAGATTTACTAGGGTTTATGGTTATCACTTTTCCCTTCTCAACCATTTCCGCCATAAGGTTAGGGTCTCTCTTCCAAATTACTTGTTTCGTTCTTTAAGCAATAGTCTTGAAGACCACAAGAAAAATCCCAAAAGAAACCCCATTTTACATACTGGGCTTATTAGATTGATCTATGAATATTTTCAAAACTTGTCGGCCCCTTCTAACCCTGTTGCCGTTTTGGCCTCTGAGGATTATGATATAGAGACTAGTGGTTCAGAGGACATATTTGTGTAACCCGGAGAGAATTGTTTTGGTCCCTCCTTCCCTTGTCCTTTCTGGCAAGAAAACCCAACCTCACAAACCCTAGCTCAAGAAATCTAACACTGTGATTGAGCTGAGTAGTTAAGCCCCTAAAGTCCAAAAGGGTTCCCCTACTAAAAAATTAGTCCCCTACTCTGAGGATACCATGGAGGAAAAAACTATGGACCTTAAAGTCAATATGGACTCTTCCTCATTCTACTTAGCCACTAACAGAGATGAAAGACCTAGGTCCCCAAGAACCCTATACCTAGATGTTAGATACTTCAAACAAGACTGGGAGCCGTCTATTGATGTAATGACCATTGCTAGGAATGGTGCAGTCGACTATTTCAAGATAATGAGATGGGCTTTTCACGAGATTAAAGACCTGAATATCAAAAATAGGGCCCTCCATAATAAAATGGAAGAACTGGAGTTAAAAGTGTCCTCTCTGAGTACTGTGGATGGTGTGCGGAACGAGAGCATCACTAGGATGGAGGTTGAGGAAAATGAGGTTAGGGACAAGGTGCTGGAAGTTCAAATTGAAAAAAATAAAAACATTATGAAAATGACTATGGAACAAAACCACAGAATGGCAAGTCACAATGCCATTATCATTAATGCAATGATAGAGAAACTAGAAAAGTCAAAATAAGGTTCGTTGGTCGTTGACTTGGAAGAAAATAAGGACAAAAGCAAGGAAGAGGAAATGGGGATATCGAAGAGAACTAGAGCCAACCTAAAGAGGAAAGCGCTACCCACACCACAAATGGTTAAAACCTTAAAGAGGGGTGTTCAGGAGATGCAAAACCTGGAAGTTGAGATAGTGGAGGTATTAAAGTCCTTAGATTAACTGTTGCTATTTTTTTTATCTAGTCTTCTAGCGGGTTTTTTTCTGGCCTTTGTTGGCCTTTGTTCAGGGGCTATTGCTTTGTTATGGTTCTTTTTTCTTTTCATTCTTCATGTTTATGTGAACTTTAATGCTTTATCTTTTTCCTATTTGTAAACTTTATGGTTTCAGGTCCCTGTAAAACTCATTTTTTCCTTTATCAAAAAATATTTAAGCACTCTAACTCTAGAGTATCATCTAATATAAAATATGTTTTATAATTAAGAATTGGTGATCCAGACCACAGACAACATCTTAAAAATTTGTTAGAACATATCCAAACAACATTGTACAAACTATTTTGTGAAACACATCCAAATTTAGAAACCCCACAAAGGGAATTTGAATCTTGTAAGTCATCTTATTATGGTCCTCTTAATATTCATAATACATGTTGAAAATACCATTAGGATTTTTCTATGTATGGGTATGTGCAGGATCATGATGGGCCAAAAAGTGGCAATATGTAAATGATATGATGGCCCATGTGGTTGATGACTTTTTTTACCCAAAATTCATGAAACAAAAAGGGTTTTTAAAGGATATTCTTAGCTTTCCACCAATATAAATTATGCTTTACTTTGAATTTAATAAATAATTATTATTCATTTTCTATTTGAATTACAACTAAAGTCCTAATCGATAGGTTGATTGAAAAACATCTATAGCTTTCAAACGGTATCACATTTTTTGAATCCGAAACATGCGTCACATTCTATGCTTTGCATAATATAAGATTAAAAAAAAATGAATTTCATGAAATTTTGACCAAGTTAAGGTGGTCAGACACATGAGTTTTTATATTTTTTAAAAGTTGTAATAGAAAATTCATAATTAATTATTTACTTGGAAAAAAATTACAAAAAAATATGCATCAAATCGGGACATGAGTCCTCTACTTATATCTAAAATATTAAAATAATGGACCATCTTCTCAATTTCAATTAAAAAATCAATAAATTATGAAATAAAGACCATCTTCTCAATTTCAATTAAAAATTCAATGAGTTATGAAATGAAGGATGATAGTAATGTTGAGGCCCCATTTTAGGAAATCGAAGGTTAGAAGGTCTAAATGAACATCTGAAAAGTTAACTACTAATTTGTTTTCCCAATCTTGAATGATATTGGTGAAGACACCTCTAGTTAAAGGTCACTCTACAACCTTGACTTCTAAATAACATGTTAGCTTAATTAAGGAGCAGCAGGTGTGGGGAGAGAACAATCAAGACATTGGTGAAGAGGAGCAGGTTGGTGATAAGAGGGGTTTGAATACTTAGCAGTGGTTGTGACCATTCAGAATGGAAGACATAGGGACATCCCCGACTACTAGAGGACATGGGATAAAAGGAGAGTCTATGGCTTGAATGGGTACCTCGTGGAGGGCACCTTGGAGCGGTTGAACAAGAGAGATAGCCGTGGTTGGAGCATATATTGAGGGGTAGCTAGGAGAGGAAGGGGAGCTTAAGTTCGTTAGGATAAAGAGGGACAGGGTGGTCTGGCATGCAAGGACCGCAGATTGTAGAAGAATAGCCAGCTGGAGGGTTAGTGGGGTAAAGGAAGGGCAGTCAATGAGACGTAGAGATGGGTAGAGAGGCCTGATTTGGTGGGGAGAGTTGGGTTAGAGAGTTCGTGTTCTATGTGGAGTTGTCACCGAATGTCGGGTGACTGCAGTAGGCAGGCTGGTGAGGCAAGAATAATAGACGAGGCCTATTGACTAATGCCAGAAACTTTTTCTTTTGTCTTCTTGCATATTCTTCAAATATGCAAAAGACATTAAAATGGTTCGACATGTCATTTGGTCAAATAATTGCATCGGTCAATTCAAGAATACTTGTATATTTTATTGGCTGAGTAGAATGCATGTAGAGAGGGGTATACCTCATATTTAGAGTTTTTTGAAGTTGGTCTTGGAAAAGGGGAGGATGATGGAGTAGGTGTATGTGTGAAGAGAGATGTAGTTAAAGAAGTAAAGATTAGAGGTGGTGTGACAATCGATTATGCAAGTTCGATTGTTCAGTGGTGAAAGTATGCATTGTCACAAGGAGGGACACTTGATTCAAAAGTGCGTAGATTCTCTTGATTGGTTGATGAGGGGATAGTGGGAGAGAAATTAGATTTTTAAATAATCAAGGAATTGTCAAAGATTCATTCATTTCAAATCTTAGATGCAAGTACACATCTTATTTGGACATGAGATTTAGCTTGTTTTTGTCAGAGTTGTATTAAATGTGTGTGGGATCATTGTGAGTCAAGTGAGTGGGTAGATATATGGATTCTATAATATCTAACCCATTTACATCAAGCTCGTTCATCTTTACTTAGTGAAATAAAAAGTTTATTTGACTATGACCATATTTTAGACCTTGTACAACTAGGACATGTTTATGTAGTTGTTGCACCATATGGGAATGAAGAAAGGTCAGACTATTGGTTGGAATGATGTGCTCAAGGAAAATAAAATATAACACAACCTACGATATATGACAATGGGTTCCATATCCTACATGATCAATTGTTATTACTAGGGAAAAATGTAGACATCTTTGCATCTAGTTTTTTATTGTATCAATTATTATTTTTTTCTTTGAAATATTATTATTTTAATGATATTTTGAAAAGATGATTAAAATGTAGAAACCTAAAATTGACCACTATCATTTGATCAATTTTATCCTATTTTTCATCTAATTCCCATCACTTGTGTTAATTAAATAATATTTTTAATTATTATTTATGGTTTTTCTCTATTTTTCAAATTTTATCCTAAGGTAATTAATTTTAAATTAATTTACCTACCCATGGTCTATTAAATTAAATAAATATCTTTATTTATTTGATTTAATTAATTAAATCCCATCCCCTCTAAGGTTGACCTAGGTAAATAATTATTCCTAGTTATTTACCTATTCTAATATTATTCTTCTAATGAATTAAATAAATAAATTTAATTTATATATTTACTTCATCCCTCATCTTCCATTCTATAAGCCTAATTCTAATCTAATCATAATCCCTCATTAGCCATGTACACACACTTAATCTTTGATTAAACATGTCACATCATCATTTCACACTTGTCCCAAATCCTAAGCCTAATCCTAATCTAATCATAATCCCCCCTCTAAGGATTTGCACATTCCCCTAGTCTATGATTAAGGAAAGGTCAATCCCTTTTCATTAAATTCTCACCCTCCATGTCCTTGTAGTTTTAAA
Source organism: Sequoia sempervirens (assembly GCA_007258455.2). NCBI lineage: Eukaryota > Viridiplantae > Streptophyta > Pinopsida > Cupressales > Cupressaceae > Sequoia > Sequoia sempervirens. The sequence goes on along the minus strand of VDFB02158229.1, from coordinate 1,622 downwards.
GGCTATTCCCCTTCTAAGCAAGGTACCCCACATGGGTCATTGTCCCAAAAGTACCCTTAAGAATTTTTTTTTTTGGTATTCCTTTCATTGTCATACATTGGGAATTAGGAAAGGAAAGGTCTTTATGGTCAAGATCCTCCCCATTCCTCTATGATACTTTCTAAGATACCATATCCCTCTCAAGCTCTCTCATTGTGATGTACTTGTCACAATATTGAGGCTTGAGAGATCATCTACCTCACATCTCTCCTCATGGTGCAACTTGGCAACATCCCATGAGTGAGATGTCTCATCCATTTTGAGCCATTGATATTCTAAGATCAAATCTAAGTTATCCATTTCATCTTTCCTATTCTCATATTATCAAACACTTAACCATTTTTTGATCATCATGCAACCTTGAGCAAAATAGTGGCCATTATGCATTACCAAAATTGTGTGAGCATACATTAAGTTCAATAATTTTTGGCTAATCTGCATGAAAAGGGCTTCAACATATGTGGGTTTCATCGAATTTTATGGAGGTTTGAGATTTCTTTTGGCTTAATCTGATTGTTGCATGGGTTTTTGTCTTTTGTTTGGTTTTTATTGTTTAAATCATTCACATTGAACACATTTCCTTGCACACAAATACACAACCCTTTCTAAGGTCAAATTTCTCTAGACAATTCTTAGTCAGCGTCCCCACACCCAGATGAATCAAGGATAAAATCTTAAATTAAAATTGATCTATTTGCAAGAACAATATAATAAGGTGTTTGAAATTAAGTTTTGATTGAGAATAATTTTTTTTGTTCACCTAGAACACATATTTAGTTTGACAAAGGTTTCCCATTTATTCAAACAATTTAGTTTTTTATTTTCCTTATTTTAAAAAGGTTATATGTTTGTGTCTTGGATGTAATTACTCAATATCTAAGAGGTTTACCTAAAATTAATACATGCGGAATTTAATTAATTCAATAATTAATTTACTCTTAATAAACTAATCCTTATCTTGACTAACTATAAACTAAATCAATTGACCATAATAAATACACATACAAGATCAAAAAAATAATTTTTCATAATCATAATTTTTTTAACTAATTTTAATATATAATGATAGTTCTATAGTATACAAAATTATCATCTATTGAATAATGATCGAGAAGATTATGAATTCACACTATTTTCTTAAATTAAAAATCTCATCTTAAGCTACCCCCAAATATGTAGCCTATATCTATTAACTAATTCATTAAATCAATTTACTCTATGTGTGATGTCATTATATTCTTTTTAAGTTAAGGCCACCTAAACAATAGTATCAATATTTCATACTGTGTGCTCTCAATATGATTAGAATAAAAAATATATATATATTTTGCATTTTGCATTTGATCCAAGCAAAATAGATAAGTAATCTAACGAAATCTAGGACAACGGGACCAAATCTAAGACTAAAGAAGTGGCATTTATGGAAGAAGATACATAAATAATGGAGCATAGTGCAGGACAGCGGGACCATCACAATTGCCTCGAAAGTGAGTTGGGGTTATTTGTGTGGGTGAGATTCGAGTCTGGAAATTTGCAGAAGAAATATTCGTGACTCTAAAAGTTTTGAGAATCTCAGTCAATGT
>VDFB02158228.1:0-14731 GCA_007258455.2 Sequoia sempervirens | reverse complement strand
AAGCTAAGCTTCAAAAGCTTCAACGATACAACCATGGCGGAAAAGGTCAAAAAAGATGCTGTTTGACGAAGGAGATTCCTGAAAACGAAAAAGGTCAAAATTTGACTAACTCTGGAGATGTTACGAAGGGGAGATTGCTCACATGTTGAAAAGGCGCCTTCTTCAAGCAGGGACGCCCATGGTCTTTGAAGGTCAAACAAAGTCAGTAAGATCATCCGAAGCAGTCATTCTCAACGTTTGGTTGCTGGCTCAACAGTGAAACAAACATCCAGATCATCTGATGGATAGATCATAAGCAGCTGCTGACAAAGCAAAAAGAGGCAGTTAAGGAATTATCAGGAAATCACAGGTAAACGACAAAGTTGCAGGAAAAAGAGCCTTTTCAAAGCAAAGGCGCCCTTTCTTTTGGACTTCCAGATGCTGACCAATGACAAAGGGCTTCCTTTGATGACCTTCTCAGCTCAAGCAAATCTCGGAAACGCAACTGCAAGCATCAATACCTGATAGAGCAGTCAACGGATAATCTGGATCAAAGTAGGCAACTTGTCAGACGAAAATAATCAAGCTAAAAGGCAAAAGCGCCCTTTTCAAGGAGGGGCGCCCTTGGATAAAGGAACCCTAATTTGAGATCCAGATTTCCCGAAGACAGTCATTCTTAGCAGAACAGAGCTGAGTACCTGATGAAACGTCATGTGAAAACATCTGACTCTCCGATCAACGAGAAATCCAGTTCAAGGCACGAGAGGTCATTTCAAATAAGCTGAAGAACGAAGACTGAAAAATCACTAAGGCATTGGCAAAAGCGCCCTTTCTTGGGAAAGGCGCCCAGTCTTTTGGAGCCCTTAACTCAGCTTTTTATCATTCAGTCTCCCAGGCACTTCTTTCCAGTATGGATTCTGCTCCGCAGTGAATGTGTCCGTGACGTATCAGGATCGACAGACAACGCCAGATTCAGGATCAAACAGGGGGTTTTCAGGAGAGAAAATACCAAAAAACTTGCAAAAGATGAAAAGGGACGCCTAAAATAAGTCAAAGGTCATTTGTTGACTAAAGTCAAAAGCTTTTTGAGTTAAAGTTGGCTAAGACGCTCCACGATTGGTGGAAATCACCTTTTTAACTTCAGATCAAACTCAAATCACCTTTTGAGCTTGTGTTAGGTCCCCAAATTTGTGGATCTGAAGCCCAAACATATATATTCAAGGAGATGGCGTCCATTTCATTATTTCATTGCAGGTTGAAAGACAAAAAACAGCCACAAAGCTCTCAAAGGACGCCATTGAAGATCTGAAGGAGGTTTTCATCCGTTCTTCATTTTTATTGCAGATCTGAAGCAGGAAAGGGTTGCCATTTTGAGGATTGGATCAGAGATAGTTTTTTTTGAAGATCAGCTAAAACTTCCAATCCACCTTCTGTCTTTTTTCTCTCTTCTCGTCTTAGGTTTTCTTGCATCTGACAGAAAAAGCAACAGGCTACATCAGATTTGATCAACTGGGTAGATTCAGCATCATTTTCCAGAGAAACCCATCTCGACAAATTTTCCAAAATCAGCAAACTTGCTGCCCCTATTTTTGGGGGTTTTTCCGAAAAAAATTTCGCATCCAAATTGAGAACCGGGTTCGCTCTCAAAGATTGAAGCAATCTAACAAAACCCATGTGCCAGATTTTTCCCGAAAATACTTCGCGTATGCCATTTTTAAGGGTTTCCGGAAAATCATCCGGAATCCAGGGTCAAGCTTACAAATAATCTTCAAGTTTTTCGTGATGCGCATTCTGTGCATAGAAGCATAAATCTGCGATTAAACCCGATTAATCGCGATTTTTAATAAATCTGCAGGCTGGACGATTTTTTCCCCGATTTTTTGAAAAAAACGTTGACTTAAGTCAACGATTTTTTGCAGGTTTTAAACGCGTTTAAAACGCGTTTTAATCTGGAAACCCCCGTTTTAAACCTGCCGACGACCTAACATGAGATTCGCGCGGACATAAAAAGCCCTAAAAGTTGCTCGAAATTCGTAAGTTGCTGGAAAACGCGGACGGAACAGAAAACGCGACGGACAGAGGCCGACTGGAACAAAAAAATCGACGCCCTTTCTTCATTTCTTCTTCAAAGTTCACACGCACGGGAGGTAGGCCTGAATTTTTATGCATTTTTACGCATTTTTCATGCATTTTCAAGAATTTTTCATGCATTTTCACGAATTTTTCACGAATTTTTCACGAATTTTTCACGAATTTTTTCCCTAAATCTTTAGAACTTTGAATAAAATTATAAATAATTTAATTTAGTATTGTTTAGGCCTTAGGGTTTTGAGTTAGATTTTGAATAACTGTATTTTTTTAATTTACTATAATTTTTTATATACAGTTTAATTTTTTTTAGTATAATATTTAATATTGAATTTGAAAATTAAAAAAAAATACTAATAATATTATATAGTATAATACTAAAAAATATTGTATTATTTTTAAATAAGTTTATTTATTTATTTTAATTTTTTATTATTATTTACTATTTATATTTTAAAATTTTAAATAATATTGCTTTATTTTTATTTTAAAATTATTGTATAAAATATAATTTTAAAATGCAATTATTATTTTATAATAATCATGATTGTTATATTTTATAATAATCATGATTGTTATATTTTATAATAATCATGATTGTTATATTATTTTAAAAATATTTACCGTATTTTCAAATTACTATATTGTTATTTTCTAGTTAATTATTTTAAAAATATCATTAATTAATTTTAATTAATTCTTACTCTGATATAGCTGGTTATTTTAAATTTTATCAAATTTCAATTTTATCTTACGAGTGAAATAAAATGCTTTTGCAGATTTCATTCTTGATCAGTGATCACAATGCCGCGTCCGAAAGACTTTGCATGGACACATTGCACACCAATTGATGGTAGTGCAAAGGTTAAATGCAATTGGTGCCAGGATGACGTCGGTGGTGGAATTTATCGGTTCAAATGGCATTTGTCAAAAGAACCAGGTAATAACACCACCATTTGCACAAAATGCCCTGCAGATGTCACATATCAGGCGAAACAAGCTCTTTATGGTATCGCTGAGAATAAGGCCAAAAAAGCAAGAACTGGAGTTGAAACAAGTTCTAATTCTGCAAGTGTAAAGAGGAATAACTTGGATGAGGAGGCTGGTGGGCATGGGAGTTGTAGGGAATCCGGATCAACACCTTCTACAGCACATGGCCCAAACACAGGTGGAGGAAACATTGATGCTTTCTTCCAACCTCGTACTACACCAGGATCACAAACTACTTTGGAGAGTACAGGATGGAGGAAGAATGTCCACGATCAAGCGAAGAAGGCCATTGCAAATTTTTGGTACTCCTCGAGCTTGCCATTCCATGCTGCCAGATCTCCATATTGGCAAGCTATGGTTGATGCTCTTGCAGCTGTAGGTCCTGGGTATCGAGCCCCGTCTTATCAGACATTGAGGACTAGTATGCTCAATGAGGCAGTAAGTGATGTCAAAGATGTTCTTAAAGAGCATCGATCAGAGTGGACTAATAGTGGGTGCACCATTATGTCAGACGGATGGACAGATAGAAGGAACCGAACCCTCATCAACTTCCTTGTCTCTTCTGATCTTGGCACTGTTTTTTTGAGATCTGTAGATGCATCAAATACAATGAAATCTGCAGCTGCATTGTTTGATATGTATGACTCGGTAGTCATGGAAGTGGGGCCAGAAAATGTGGTTCAATTTATCACAGACAATGCTGCTGCTTGTGTTGCTGCTGGGAGACTTTTGATAGAAAAATACCCCTCCATGTTTTTTACCCCATGTGCAGCACATTGCATTGATCTAACCCTAGAGGACATTGGAAAAATTGAATGGGTTAAGGAGATACTGCACAAGGCTCGCTCTGTTACCAAATATATTTATAATCACACAAGGGTTTTGAGTATGATGCGGTCTTTCACAGAGGGCAAGGACCTAGTTCGTCCAGGGGTGACAAGATTTGCAACACATTTTCTTGCACTACAGACTCTTTGTCAACAAAAAATGAATTTGAAACGAATGTTTGTTTCAAGAGAGTGGATGGAGTCTGGCTTTGGTAATCAAACAGATGGCATGGCAATTGCAGATTACATGTATTCTACTAGTTTTTGGAATGTGGCTGAACAAGTTGTATCATTTTCGGAGCCTCTAGTAAAAGTCTTGAGGCTAGTGGACGGGGATAAATCCCCCATGGGATACTTGTATGAGGCCATGGATAGGGCCAAGGAGGTGATGAGGGGTAGGCTGGAAAATGACAGGGATAGGTATATGCCATTGTGGGACATAATAGATAGGAGATGGGATGGACAGATGCACTCCCCTCTCCATGCTGCAGGATACTTTCTCAATCCATCATTGTTCTACAACTCTTCATTCAGACAAATTGATGCTGAGATCACACAAGGATTGTTAAAGTGCATGGACAAAATGTTTCCAGACCAAGAACGATTGCATGAAGCTATGTCAGAGTTGCAATTGTACAGGCAAGGAAGGGGTTTTCTCTCTTCTAGGGTTGCCGTGGAAGGCCGAAAGACCTTCCAACCAGGTAGACTATAAAATTTTGATAATCTTTTGATTTTTCATGTCACATGATCATTAAATGTATCTTAGATTTTAAGATATTCTTACATGACACTCATCTCCATATAATGTTCTTTGAACTTTCAGCTCAATGGTGGGATTTTTTTGGCAACGAATGCAAAAATCTAAGGTGGATGGCAATACGCATTTTGACCCAGCCATGCAGCTCATCCGCTTGTGAGCGTAATTGGAGTGTTTTTGAACACATACATTCCAAAAAACGCAACCGCTTAACACAAAAACGGATGAATGACTTAGTGTTTGTTCACCACAACCTCCGCCTGAAGCTAAAGAAAGCTCAAGGTGAGACTTTTAATACACTTGCAATCAATTTCAATTGTTGTCATTGTGTTTTTCACTTGTAGAGAAAAGACTAATTTCTACATGGGCAAAAACAGGTACTATTGAGGAAGATGCCCCAATTGATCTCGATGAGATTGATCCTGAGTCTGAGTGGATTGCTGCATCTGATGATGAATTTGAATATTGTATTGCGCCTGAAGATGTAGATATCTTGGAGGAGGCCAACGTGCCTGATGATCTACTTGAAGAAGCTCGGCGGGCAACCGGTCACCTAACAGCTTCAACATTGGGAGCAGGAGCTTCTGCCCTATAGCACGTCATTTGCTACAATTGAATTTTTTGGAACTTTGTACTTAGTTTATAGGTTTACTTTGTACAAAGTCACAAACTATATTGTAATAGACATTTTGACAACTGTCACAATCTGATATTTATGCAGTTGTAGTATGTTTTGTGCAATGTAATCAGACTAATCACTGATCAGCGATATGAGTATAAGCAAAGAAAATCTATTTTCTATAATTCATGGATTGAACTCTATATTTTATTTGCTCTCAATGTCTGTATGCTATGGAAATGCCATTAAATTTAAAAAAAAATTACTTTCTGACTGTTTTTCTTCTCACTTTTGCAGTTTTTGTATATCCCATTTTTCCCTCGCATTTTTTCTCGATGAGTTCTCATTTTTTCAAAAATCCTGAACTTCTTTGGTTTGCCGATTTATTCCCAAACGATTTATGCTGCTATGCTCCGTGTGCAATACGAGACCAAGACGGTCTTACTCCATGATTACCTGAAAACAGTTGACACAAATCTACACCAAGTAAATCCAGTGGTCGATTTGGAGCAGTTAGAAGGCATGAATCAAATAACATTAGAGAATATCGAAGAATCCGGATTGCTGCAAGCCGCATCAATTCCCATCACACTACAAAGCGTAGAGCTCGTAATCGCTTGTATCAAGCATTACAACCCTCCCACCAGAGAAATCAGAGCAGCAGATGGAAGGATTGTTTGCAGTTTAAAGCCTCAAGATATCGAAAGATGTTTTGATATTCCCTCACATCCTAACAGCAAAGTCATATCATTGACGGAATGTGAGAAAGCTTTTGAGACAGCCAAGGACAAATGTCAAAGGATAATGGCTGAAAAATGGCTAAAAGTGACAAAGGCAAGCTTGCCTAAGTTGTTGGGGCGAGGAGAATGTAAAGACGAGTACGCAGTGTTAATCACTCTACTCAATAGAGTCACTGGAGAAGAAGATGGTCGTCAATTCCAGCCATGGATGTACTATGTCATCGCTAAAATCATTGGCAGGAGGGAATACTATGACTAGGCCACTTTGATCAGTGACACACTCCACCGACAAATCACTGGGTATCTGGAAGCTCATAGGTTCCACATGTGCTCCTACCTGGTATACTTGATAGCCTTCCAAGGCGATTTCAGGTTATTGAACAATGTGGGAACCTTAGGTGTGTAGAAGGTTCACGAGTTTTTCACACGCCTTGAGTTTACTCAAGCAGAAAGACACTTCAAGAAGACAAGTGATCACTTCACCATGCACATAGTTCGTGAGCTTAACCATGAGATGCACGTGCGTATTTCGCAGACAGCCAGAGAGGCAATGGCGGATTGGGCAGATTGGTTTATCCAATTTCCTACATTCTCCTACATACGCGTGTATGGCTACATTGGCCACCCCGCCATGCTACCAAGACACCCTGCAGATAGGGTAGTTTTCATGGAGTTCCTGAGACAGTTGTCTGAAGTTCATGTCCACTTGCGCTTGAAGAGGAAGACAGCTGTTAACTTTCCCGTTGAAATGGGACTATATAGATGTGGATTCGCGGCGGATGCAAAGATGATGGGTCAAGAAACAAGGAGGTTTAACCTCAAATATCTCATTGATAGAAGATCTTATGATCCCAGAGGACTCTATGCAGCACACCTTGAGCGACACTCGTCACATAAGTCTTCTATGGAAGATTATTGGGTGAATTGTAAAGACGAGTATGAAGTGCGAAGAAGGAATTACAGCAGATTCAGACTCCCACAGATTGCTGATTTCATGTCAGCAGACATTGAGGGCCCGTCAGATGATGAAGGGGAAGTCATTCTCCCCACATTCTTCGCAGATTCAGTTGACTCCCAACCGCTCCCGAGAGTGGATTGGTATGCCAAAGAGGATACATCTATAGAAGAAAGAACGAGTAGAGTGGTTAGAAATAGCCAACTCTATCTCGACAGCAAGAAATCAAGGAAGGGGATACCTCACAGAACAGAGCCGCCACAGGTTCAGTCTACACCACCTTCCACTTCAAGAAGGAAACCTAGACAAAAGCAATGGTGCAATCCTCCCCAAGGGATGAGGATGTCAAAACCTAGAACACAGAGGACTCCAGTGGAGAAAGCCACACATAGTCCTGAAATAATCACGGGTATTGCTGCCCCAGAACAAAGAGTAGAGACTGCTACCCCTGATTCAGCCGAAGTTATCACAGGAGAACCAGCAGCAGTAGTTGTTGAAGAACCAGTGGCTGAGCCAATGGCAGAGGAGCAACAGTAGAAGCAGCAGCAGAAACGGTGCCTGTTATGGAAGCAGAGCCGCCAACATCACCAGTATCACAGCGAACACAGGTCCTCATCGACTTGGATTCGCCACCAGAGACATTCTCCAGCACAGTCTCACACATCTAGCGTTCAAGGGCCTCACGCTTCCTAGTGAAGTTCGCCGAGATTCTATTTGGCTCGAAGGTTTCCTAGGAAGGAAGAGGGAAAAACCCTCATATGAGCTTGACTTTACCGAATTCGACCACGTCCCACAAGACACGTCGGCGAAGAAGTTAAAGAAGCAAGTTCACATAGAAAGGAATGCAGAATGTGAGATCATCATAGAGACTGCCGCTCCACCAGTAGAGAAAAGCATACACGAGGTTCAAGTAGAGGACTACACTTTGTCTCAACTTAACCTCGGGAAGACTACACGACAGGTGGAGGCGGACCTTCTCGGAATAGCTTCGGTGAGCGCACAAGAAAGGATGGCCAAGGATGGTAAAGAAAAGGCAGCCTTAAAGGCTGAAAATCAGAAACTGAGGTCTTACATCACCAGCTTGATACATGGCACACCCAACGTCTCAGCCCTACCGGCAGGACTACTAGATCTCCCCGCCGAACAAAATCATCGGCAATTGTTAACATTCGGCAAACACTTGAGGAATCAGGTGGAAGAGTTTGTTCTCAAGGGTAGATGCGTACTGGCTAACCTATACCAGTTACGGGATAGAGCACATGAACTTCGTGTGGAGATCCAGCAGTCAGAACAGAAGATTGCAGAAAAGAGGCTTGAAGACGAAAGTACAATTGCAGATTTGCAATTAGCATATCAATCAGTATACTCCGAGGAAAACAAGCAACATCTTTTTGCTTGGAAAGAACAATTGGCGTACAAGGTGAAAGCCTACGACGCTCATTCAGTAGAGATGATTGATTACAGAAGGGTGGTTGCCACTATTATCAACTTCGCAAGAATGTTGGTAATATCTTTCCCTTGCATGGAATATCAGCGTGAGGGAGGAGAATACGTCGAGTTGGTGACTGTACAGAACCAGTTCAGGGATGTCATCCGCAGCACCTTTCTTGACGATTCAGAGGGTTGTAAGCTAGCTAAGGTAGCAGCTTTATCAACCAAGTTAGAAGAGGCAGCATCTCAATGCATTGACTTCGGAAATCAGCTCACAACGGGTGAGGTCATGCTCCGACGCCACGTCATCATCCTACGGAGCATTAACTCCCCAGAAGCTGATGAGGTCAATCAATGGATTGAGACACTGTTGATTAATGGCGAGTTATAAATGCACCAGAAAAGGACGCCATACACACTCCAAGTGGCATTCATGAGACTTGAGTTGACTTGACGCTTCTTTCCAAGTCAACTCGAGATGCTATTAAATGTAGTTGGAGTTAACTTGATGCTTCTTTCCAAGTTTAACTCCACTTTCCTTAAATCATGCATTGTCAGATCCCACTAATTAAGGATGTCTAATTGACTTCCACGATTTGTGGATCTTAGATCTCCACTAAATGTGGATGTCTATTTTGGAGGGAGACTTTACATTTAAGTTCACCTTTAGTTTGCTTTCAGTCAACTGAAGTAGTTTCCAGTTGACTCTTTGTTGACTTTCAGTTAACTGAAGTAGCTTTCCAGTTAACTGCTTGTTCCCCCTATTTAGGAATAAATCTTGCTAATTGATTGGCAAGAACTCATTGTTAACTCAAGGAGATTTTGGGGTTGCCCACTCCTTTGAGTCCTATAAATAAGAGCCTTGGGCTCATTATTTGTTTAACCTTTACTTGCTGTGCAAAATTGCTGCGCCATTGTTGCCAACACTTTGAAAGCGAATATTTGTTCACTCTTGGATGAGAGTTCGTTGGATGATTGTAATTGTGCATGATTTCGTGCCTTTGCTTTCCCAACTTTTGTAGTTCGTTGATAAAGCATTGAAGAAGAATGTCAGAAGGCGCTTGCATTTTGATCATCTTATTTGAGTTATGTCTACGTCCTGTGTTTAATAGCTCGTTGTCTCATTTCCCTCCTCGGATAGGAGTCCCTCCTCCTTGGATATTTGTTATTGACAGTTGTCGTTTGATGTTGTTTAATGTGTTGACTTCCAAGCTATACTTCGGATAGGAGTCCCTCCTCCTTAGCAAGCTCGTTGGCCAAGGCATCGTGATTTTGTTGTTTCTAGTAAACTATTTCTTAAGCTCATACCTCGGATAGGAGTCCCTCCTCCTTGGCAGATCTCGGATCTAGTTTACCGTGCAGAGTGTTTGCTTGTACCAACCTTATCCTGGTGTATACCCGAGAGTTCAGAGCCTCGGTCATATCCTCTGGAGACGGCGAATTCAAGTGATCCAACCATTCCATTCCCGCTCCTTTACCCTCATGCTCTGTTCATCTTGAAGGTATTGGATAGATAAAAGCTAGTTAGTCGTAGTTAAGATCTGCAGAAACCAGAGAAAAGCTTAGCTACGGCGCATTGTGTTTATGCACCCTTGTGTCCTGCCGCTGAAGCATAAAAAGATAGGAACTTAGTTAAACATTTCCCTTCCCTACGCATTGCTCCCAGCAGAGAGGGACTTCTCCTCTTTAAATAACGAAGAAGTGTTGCAAAACATTTGAAATAGCTGAACGCTTACAATCAGCACCTGCAGGTGCTGACTTAAACGCCAACAAACCTCGTATTCAACAATATAATGAGTGTAGTGTTGTACCCAAACCAATTTTTTTGCTTCATTAAGGCATTTTGGTTAAAATAGTCTAAACCTTGTTAAAATGATGTCAAAACACAGTTCTTGGGCAAGTCGAGTATGTATTTTGTTACAGAATCGATGTTGTGTTGTGCATTAATCAGAGGAACGAATGTTCCTTAAATAGATTACAAAATACGATGTTTCTAAAAGAAACAATCGTTTACTAAGGACGAAGTTAGAAACATCAATGAGATGACCATTAATGTCAAAAATAGAAAGATATTATTTTAATACCCTCCCTTAATGGTCATCATTCTAACTACCGAAAGATAACAGAGAAGGGTGCCCCCTTCGTCTCAGAACGTTGCTGCAACAAAAAACAAGAGCCTGCCACTGACCTTGCCACTTGAGAGGAGTCTGCCACCAACCCTCCCAGAAACTGCAGAACTTCTGGAAATAACAACACCAACCGTCCAACCTGAAGTTGGAAAACTGTCCCTCCCTGTAACCAGAGACATACCGAGAACAGCTGCTACGATTTTGAGGAAAAATAGGCAAACCCTCAAATCTTCTGCAGATGGACATGACGCCCCAGAACAGACTGCAAGAAGCCAGATGTGCAGATGTTCGCCCTAGCTGCGACCAAAAAACGGACTGCACCAAACCACGATTTTGAGGAAAAAATCGCCAAACCCAAGATTACAAATCATCGTTTTTTTAGAAAAACGGTAAAAACCAAAGAGCCCTCCTGAATGACAGAAACCCTGACAAGGGTATACAGGAGAAAAACTCGTAATTTTTGAGGACAAAATTATAAACCCTCCCGGAACCCAGAAGACAGATTTTTTTTTCTTTTACGGGACAAAAAATATTTAAAAACCCAAAACATCGATTGTCGGCTTCAAAACAGAGGGTTTGGAACCCTAGCCGCCAAAACAAAGCTGCACAAAAATCGAGGCACAGAAAACGAAGCACCCAGAAAATTCGGAGACCAACCCAGTTGAGCTCTCGAAAAACCCACCAAGAATCTGTGATCGAAAAAAATTTCTGACTTCGAAAAACGGGTCAAAACCCTAGACGACTTGTCAGAATGCCCTAGCCACCATTAAAGTTCCAGAAAATTTACAGAAACTTGCAAAAAAAAGTGGAGAAATTCGTCTGGAAACACGGCACGAATCTGAGAACTCCCGTTGGCACCCAGTAACACAAGATTCAAAAGATTTTTCGCGGCCGGAAGGATACACCAGACGTTTCAAACTGAAAGACGTTTCTGGAAAAAAAACGCGTCTTCAAAACGCAGACAACCTTCAACAAAAAAAACGAGCTCAGAAAATGACGCCCAGCAAATGAAAATCGCGGCCAGAAGAAGTTCGCGGGTTTAAACAAAAACGCGGCCAAACCAGATGACGAGATTCGCAAAAAATTCCAGACGCGAATTCTCACGAACAGAAGTCGTGGAAAAAACGACTATCAAACACGCGCCAGCAAACACGAAATCGCCCAAAAAAAACGCGAATTTTCCTGGTGCCCAAGATTGCTCAAGATCTTCAAAAATTATTTCGAAAAAAATTTAAACAGAATAATTTCAAAAAGAAATTATAATTTTTTCGAAAAAATTTATTCACCCGTGCTCTGATACCATGTTACAGAATCGATGTTGTTGTGCATTAATCAGAGGAACGAATGTTCCTTAAATAGATTACAAAATACGATGTTTCTAAAAGAAACAATCGTTTACAAAGGACGAAGTTAGAAACATCAATGAGATGATCATTAACGTCAAAAATAGAAAGATATTATTTCCATTAACGGAGACAAAGTAAACGGAAAGTCGAACGTGAATATCACCTAACAAATTGAATATCTGGTGATCATCAAAAAGACATTAAAGTTTGAAAAGCTCAGCGCCTTCAAAAGTGCTCTTTTTCCAAGCAGTTAGCTAATTCCGCTCTCTCGCTTTATGCTATATCTTCCTGTGAATCCTGCATCTAAACAAGTCCGTTTGACAGTTTGATAGTCTATCATGGCCGACGATGCTCTGACAAATGCCCGGCTAGAGGCGGACAAAACCCAAAAACAAGATCCGAGTCTTTAAAAGATAGGTTCTTTGAAAATGTGCTCCTCTCCGTAGAAAATTTTGATGATTTTTCTCTTCGATTTTCATCACTTTTCTCTGCTAAATTTCAAGAATGCATCTATGAAATCGGATAATTAACTCCATATTTAAAACCCCAAAAACTCCTTCCCACATCACTTTAACAAGATTAAGACTCACTACAAAAATGCCTTAGTGAAGCGTGCACCTGGTTTTGGGGTACACACATCCCAACACAAACTTTTTTATTCCCTCTATGTTTTCTTCAATTTGGTCTCCATCAGCAGCTTCGAGGGTTTGCAAACACGATCAAATGACGTCAGATGTCAGAACAAAGTTGGGGATCACTTCAGCAATGGTCAGAGATGAGATTGCCATGGTCAAACAGAGATTATCAATCAACAGTGCCAATTTGACGGATCGTCAAAGTCAAAGGCAAGCTTCAACAAAGGAAAAAACAAACAAAATTTGAAATTTTTGAAAAATTAACTAACTCTGGAGAAGTTGGGCGCCTTATTTCAAGGAAGGCGCCCAAGTAATCTTAACATAGAAATTTTTTCAAAAATATCCTCATATGCATGCTTTTTGATGCCCTATTTTTTAGGAGTTTTTTGTGTGAGGTAAACGAAGTTAGATATTTTTTCATGCAGACTCCAAAATAATAGGGTTTTGCATGAAAACGCCTTTTACCTCCAAATTCTATTTAAGAAAGCCTTTAGCATTCATTTTTCACGATTTGCAGGTTAGCTTTCAAAGGAAGTAACATAAATATTTCTTCTCATCAAGATTTGGAGGCTCAAACGAAGTACTTTTTCAGCATTCTTCGTGGACTCGAGATTGGGAAGTACTGAAGCTCATTTTTCATGGTCTATTTTTCTAGGGCATCACTTTTAAGAAACGGGTGATCAAAATTTTCAACTTTCATCGATCTGGGACTACTTGTTCTTCGCTCCTCTTGAAGATTGCAAAATTTTATAATTTTCAAGAGAATCTAATTTTTCATGCATGTTTAGGAAATCCTCAAATTTTTCAAATCTGATGATTTGGTCTCTTCAAAATAAGATTATCTACAAAACCCAGACTTCAGCTTTTTTCCAAAAAATCTGCCTTTTTTCTGAAGAAAAATCAGCAATCTACTTTTAGCTCTTGTGCAAAACTTGTCCGAACATAGGCGTGTTTACAGTCAAAAGTCAAGATTTTCAACATGCAGTACTCTCCAACAGAAATCAGGACCAAATCAATGTTGCTCCACGATTTCTTGAGAACGTTCGAAACCGATTTGCATCATGTACATCCAATGTTTGATTTGCATGCTTTGGAAGGCGCAAGAAACATTACAGTCAAAAAACTTGATCATTCCACTTTGCTTGCAGCAGCTTCTATCCCCATCTCAATGCATAGCCTTGAATTCGTAATTGCTTGTTAGCATTACAATCCAACTTCACGAGAAATCATATCAACAAATGGGTGTATTATTTGCAGCCTCAAGCCGGAAGATATTGAGAAGTGTTTTGCAATACCACCATGGATAGAAAATTTCATCATATCTACTGAAAAATGTGAAAAGGTGTGGTATGCGCAAAAGGACAAGTGTCGGAAAAGAATGGCTCAAAAGTGGCTAAAAGAGAAGTAGAATACTTTTCCAAGGAATGTTGGGCGCAGTGAGTTAAAGGGTGAATTTTCAGTCATGATTACTTACTTAACTGAGTCACAGGTGAAGCAAATAAATTTCACCCTTGGATGTTTTACATCATCTCCCATATTGCTGACAGAGCAGAACACTATGACTGGTCGGCATTGATCAGTGATTGTCTCCACCGTCAAATGACAGAGTTCTTCAAGACCTATGAAGTCCACATGATATCTTACCTCGTATATCTAATGGTCTTTCAAGGCAAGTTTAGAGGTTTGATTGTCGTTGAAACCTTGGGTGTTTAGCATGTGTATGATCATTACCCACAGTTAGAGTTTTCAGAGTCTAAGCGACGTTACAAACGGGTGAATGATCTACTCTTGATGCATACAGTGCGGGATCTTGATAATGAGTTGCATATATGGATTTCAGCAGATGTCAGATTGGCAATGGTGGAGTAAGCTGATTGGTTCACCCAATTCCCCACATTCTCCTACATAAGAGTAAATGGCTTCTCAAATGATCCAGTCATTCTTCCTAGATATCCAACGGATGAGATCGTGTTCATGTAATTTCCAAGGCAAGTACACGAAGTGCACATTTTTTGTGTAACAAACGCAAGCTTGCCTTCAGCTTCTCGTTTCAGATGAGTATATACAAATGTAGATCGATAGTTGATGCTAAGTTGATGAGTGATGAAATGTCAAAGTTTGGTCTCAAGCTTTTCAAGGAGAGACGGTCATATGATCCTCGTGGTGTCTTCGCAGCTCATCTTGGTCAGAATCATGCACATATGCCCACAATTGAAGATTTTTGGGTTAACTGTG
>VDFB02158226.1:0-13916 GCA_007258455.2 Sequoia sempervirens | reverse complement strand
TGCAAAGGAGACACATGAGAACAGAGTCTGTTGTGTAAAGGGTAATATAACAGAATTAAAGTGCAACACATTACAAGGATGCAGCATACCAAGTCAAACAACAATATAAATGTTAAGAGGTCGAACCAAGTTATGTGTCGCCTGCCAATTCTGGACTAAGTTGACTGAGTATGTGCAGCTAATATATGATTGACCATTTCTTTTGTTAAACCGTGGGCTTGAGAATAGGGAATGTGCTGTAAACTCGGCGCCATATTATGAATTCTCTGATTACTTTAGAAGTCTACATTTCCTAGAAACCGATTTGTTGTATAAAGCATGTGCTTTTTGAACTTGTCAAACCTGTTGTGGCAAGCATTTGATCGATTTGCTATTTAGTTTTGATGACTAATTTGATAGGAGTCCGCCACCTTTCCACTAGCAAGTTGAGTTGGATGTTTATGGCTGAGAAGTGGCATAGATTGAACCTTGTTTTTAACCTTGAGAAGCTGGTTTTTGGGTATAAATATAGGGTGAACTCACCTCATTTGATACACTTTCATATGCCACATTATGCTGCTCCATTTCTGCTGTATATTTCATTGAGGGATTCTTAAATTGCTGAGAATTATTGTGAGGAAATTTAGTGAGTGAGATGGAGGGAGATTTATTGTTGAATTGATTCTAAGAGGCTAAGCTTGAGATTCAGTGGGTCAATTGGATTAAGCAATTATCAGGTATGAGATTCTATTCTCTTCATGTTTCTTTTTACTAAAAGATTGAATGCCTTATGTTTTATTTGGAAACGCATTAGTTGCTTGGAATAGAGTAATGATCTAATTGTTGGTTTGGAAAGGAAAAGAATCATGAATATTATGATTTCCTTATGAATGTTATACATACTCCAAAGTAAGGAGTGAATGTCATCAATAGTATTAATTACTAGGATTGATGGAAGCATGAATAGCTTAGGAAAGAGATTTAATACTCTAATAAACCCTATACGGGAATTCAAATGATGTTTCTACACAAATAGTTTACACTACATGTATAATGTGAAAAGTATCAAAGTCATGAAGTGACTTGGCACTGTTAGTTTATAATGCTAGGAAACCTTAGGAAGATAAGGTTTAGCTATACATCAACAATATGAAAGAAATGATAGGATGAGTCATCACTAATCTATACTTGTATGATCACTTGATGATTGTTTTACCACTAAACGAAACCCTAGGTTGGGAGTAATCTATGTGGGTCTAGAAGTCTATTTGATTAATGATTGAAACCCTAGGATAAGAATTATCTACTAGGATTGGGATATTTACTTGATTACCATTGGAACCAATAAGTTGAGAATAACCTACTTGGATGGGTTATGTAGTTGAGCTTGTTTAAAGCACATAGGTTTAGATTAACCTACACAATCCGAATGACTGTTGATTATAGATTATATCCGAGATTAGGGTATAACAAGGTTGAGACTCACCTATGTGGTTAAGTTAATCACTTGAGTTTGAGAACTACTATTTGTTGGAGCCATAGGTGGGATTACCTATTGGGTTAGAGTCGTTACCTATTTAGGTTGCTTTATACTCTAGATGTGAAGTCATATTGTTGACAAGATTCTACTCTTAGAATAACCCTTTTTACTAAGGAGATTACACTCTCGAATAGAATCATTTATTGATATGATTGCTTTTCGAATGAGGTCATTTACTAGATATTATACTCTTGATGAGAATCTGTAAGAACCCTTTGTTCTCCCCAACTATATTTCTGCACTTCTAATGATTATTCTCTGAATTTGAGCCTTGAGGGATATTGTCAAACAGTTATCTTGCAAAATCTGGGTTTGTTGTTTTGTGTTTTCAGTTTGTTTTGATTGTCTTGTTTGATGCAAAGATGCTAGGAAATGACTTGAAAGAGATAATCTAATGACTGAAATAATATAGAATGCAATGCTAAAACTATATGCAGCCTTTCAATGAATGTATGTGACTGTTCTATCATGAAAGATACTCCTAGACATTATCCCAAACACTTGTCATGCGAACTAATGACTGAAATCTTTAGTCATGACTAATGGCATATTGTCAAACAATAGATATGCAACCTTATTCCTCCCTTTATTGAGCATATGATTGACTGACTACAATTTGGATATTCAATTACAATAATGTGGCTGTCAAAAACAGCGATCAGACCTTCAGCAATGCAATCCTAAACACTATGCAACTGAAACTACAATGCTTATAAGTTGTCTAGACAGCGAATGAATACAACTCATTTGCAATGCAACATGAATACAAAATGAAGAACCTAGTAATTCGCTGGCAACAATCATAAGATGATTCGTAGCTCCTTATTGATGATGATTTTTGCCTTCAAACTGTTGCGTCCTTCCTCCTTAATCCCTAGCGCTCCCTATCAGATTTATCTCTGATTTTTTATCTGCTCTCTTACCCAAAATCATGCCTCTATCATGTGTGCTTATGTCAAGTTGGGGCCACGATTATTACCATGCCTTGTAACTGCAAATCGCTTCTCCAAGCTGCTGCAATTCAAACTGAAGTGCCATGATTTCCCATTGAGAATATGATATCAAAATTGTCCTCTATGCTGACTGAGCATATAAATCAGAACTTGTCAAATCGTATGCCTTGAAGAAATCGATGCAAGTCTGAACTGAAAATGCTCTTCAATGAATCTCCAAAACCCTTTTCGAACAATCTTCACAAATGAGTTCAATATTGACTACTGAATGAAGCCAATCCACAGGGCAACCCTTCGAAAGATCTTTCACAACCTTAGGTATGCGAATCAATGAGAGTTTTCGTTCCCAATGATCAAGAAATGTAGAAATTACAGAAACCCTAGGTTTTCTCTTCTCCACAAGAAAACATTCAAGTCAAATATCAAAATCCCGGTTGATAACAATAGCTTGGTTGATCCCTTTATATAATTTTCTCCAAGAAGAGGTCAACCCTCTAGAAGATTATTTTCAATCATTTAATAATAATATTAAATGTGCATTTAATAACTTTATAATAATTTGTGATGAGCCCAACTGACTCCAACCTCAACCACTGATGCTAACACTGACTGTTTTGTGGTTTTTGCTTGTTTTGGTGAGTTTTTAGGCAATTTTAAGGAAGTGCGCCAAGCATAAAATGGTGATAAAATGGAAATTAAAGCTAAAACTAAGAAACTGCCATTGTATTAAGTCTTAAACAACTGCAACAAAGAGATTACATACAACAAACATACCCGGGGGTCCTTAGATTATTCAAATAAGAATTTTTGGAGCATAATAATATTAAATGTGCATTTAATAACTTTATAATAATTTGTGATGAGCCCAACTGACTCCAACCTCAACCACTGATGCTAACACTGACTGTTTTGTGGTTTTTGCTTGTTTTGGTGAGTTTTTAGGCAATTTTAAGGAAGTGCGCCAAGCATAAAATGGTGATAAAATGGAAATTAAAGCTAAAACTAAGAAACTGCCATTGTATTAAGTCTTAAACAACTGCAACAAAGAGATTACATACAACAAACATACCGGGGGGTCCTTAGATTATTCAAATAAGAATTTCTAGAGCATACTAGTTAAGAACCTTGAAATCTGAAGAAATCAAACACCAACTGCCTGGATGTGATTTCTCCTTGCCGGTAGCTGTGGAAATGGACTGGTGGACACGAGGCAACCAAGATGGAAACAAGAAATGGCAAAAATAGAGGCGTTTTAGCCTTTTCCTTCACATGCCTCTCCCAGAGAACACGCCTTCCAAGGTGAAAGGTACGGCCCTCAGCAAGAATGGTATGACCTCTGTGTAGATGCAATCAAATGATGAGTGAAGGCGTCCAAATGATAAATCCCTCTCCCTTATTGCAATTTGATGAAATACTGAACATATAACCACTATTGAAGCTCAAACAAACTTCTGAATTGAAGCCATCCCTATAGCAAAGATTCAACTGATCTTTCATAGCCTCAAGTCTACAAAGCACTGAAGATCTCTTGTTCTCCAATGGAAGAAATTCACTATAACCCTTGTCTCAGACAAATGCCAAAGAAGTAAAATAGAAGCAATTTCAAATGATCATGAATGAATGAGGTTGAATTGCCCCTTTTCTCCTTATATCCCCAAAAAGGCACGCATTTCAAGAAAGTCACGTAGTTTGCCATTTAAATACATTAAAATGTATTTAAATTACTTCAATAGTCTTTTATTACACTTTACTAAGTGGGCGTACCTTTTAAATAACTTAAGTGATTTGATTTTTCACTTTATAACTTTTAAGTCATTATTTTATAATATTTTAAGTGGCTTTTAATTATTATAAAGTCAAATTATAACTTTATAATATTAAATGACTTAACCACTAAAATATTCATAACTCCCTCAATTCTCAGTGTTTTGACGTGCTGTCAGAAGCTAGCAAACACTGAACTACAAAGGCCTGCACTAAGCCCAACATTGAACTGAAGGGGTGGAAACGACAATATCCACCATACTCTGCCACTGAGATCCTCTATCCAACACAGTAGCCTACGAGGATCAAAATAATAGGCTAACCATCACAAAACAAGATCATGCTAAAAAGGGGACATTACATAATTCCTCAAAATGGGCACCCAATTTAATTATTCATTAAATGCACTTTAAGTCATTAATGGCCCCTTTAGACATAAAGTTATAATATAACTTTATAATGTACTTTTAATGATTAATTATTATTAAAGTCACCTTTAATAATAATTAAACAATATAACTTGTACATTACTCCTTATTTCGTTTGGCCAACTGAAAACTAGGATCAATGCTGAATTCACCACATGTCCAGGAGCCTTACTATAAATAGAAACACTGGACTCTCATGACCTGCTGACTTACTATAAATAGTAAGTGGGTGAAACTGAGTCTTGAATCACCAAATGAAGGCCAATCCTGAACCATCCAAAGATCTAGCGAAGAAACCACTTTGATATCTGCCAAGCAAGACCCTCTCACCAACTGCGTAGGCTAATCTACCAAGAGACTAGAACAAGCTAAAAAGGGGACATTATAGAATCACTTATTGACATGATATATTGATAATTATTTACTCTATGATAAGATGATGCTTATGTAGCTATACTTTAGAATATAAAGTTATTTACGAAGCTCTTGTAAAGTTAAGAGCCATGAGGAGATCATAGGTTATTCCTAGGATTAGATTCTCCAATGATGGGGATAACTATGTATGTGAATACTGGATAGAAATATCATTGTGACTTGGAAAAGGGAATAGGTTATTCCTAAGGTTAATGATTATCTATGGAAGGAAATTACCTAAGCATAGTATACGAATGGTTATAACCCAAACCAAGCTATGGTAGTGTATGTAAATAGGAAGACTGTCACTCGAAGTACTGGGTGAGAATACTTTGGCCAAAGTAGTGTAATTTGCCACTGATTGCACTATCAGTTCACTGTGTTCCTTTAATACATGCTAGATCAAGAACATAGTGGATACAAGTTCTAGTAATGTAGGGCACAACACTAAGCTCAGATATGTGGTAGATGTGCGGGGGACCGCATTTGATTATGTGGTTGGCGGAAAAGCACTTGAGTGATGCTTCTCCTCATCAATTGGCGACTGAAGTTTGCGGATGTTTGTGCTAGTATCAGGGGACAACTAGATTGTATGCACCAGGGATTGGAGACATCTTGAACATATGCACCAATGCGGCGACATAAGGACTAGTTTGTAAAACTATTGCCAAATGAAGCTCAAAAGAGCTATGTATGTATCTTGATTCCATTTATATGGAAGGATGTATTCTTGGATGATAAACTTGAGTTTATTCAATATGAAATCTATGTTAAGGAAAGATTTGTGAAATTACAATGAAATCCAATGGAAGTTGGTATAGTGTTTATTTCATAGTTCCACGGAGTTTCGGGGACGGGGACAAGGGGGTGGCAGGGGACGGGTTTCAGGGGTGCGGGGCCTAAGTTTGGGGGCGGCGAGGGGACGGCGGTGGGGGGCGGCGAGGCAGCAGTTCGCTGAAATACATATAGTACTTGAAAAATTAGTTATAAAAAGATGTATAACTATAGAAGCCTAAGGAGTAAGTAAAGTTTAAAGTTTAAACTCATTGCAATGATTTCATTGAACTAGTGAACATTGAAACAATGAAAATCAAAATATACTAGATTTTGTGACCATGAAAGTGAGTTGAAAGCCTTAAGGAAGAAACCTTGAAAGTTGAAAAAGTCAGCAAATATGCAGCCTCGAAACAAAAAATTGCAAACAAAAAAACTCAAAATATGCAAACCAAATTCCACAACCTTTGCCATCATCCTCCTGCCTAATAGTATTGGATCCAATTAAACATTAAAAATGTTAAAAAATAAATAAAATGGCAAATTGTCTTAGCTGTCGATGCAAGCAGAGGAAGGCACGGTAGTGCCTTTAAAAAAGCCTCAAAGAGATGTCATCGCGTGGGATGCAAAAAGATGCCTCAAAGAGATTTCATTGCGTGGGATGCAAATCTGCATCCCACGCGATGACATCTCTTTGAGGCATTTTTTCTAGCACTGTCATGCCTTCCTCTGCTTGCATCAACGGTAGACGCAGAACACCCAACAAAGCATAAAAGTTAAAAAATAAAAACTTAAAACGCCTCCTATGCTTCGACGGGTATGGAGTATGGGCATCTAGAAAAGCATGAAACACAGGAGCTTTGGTTTGGAGTCTGGACGGGTATGGACATCCAACAAAGCATACAAAAAATAAACAAAAAAACCCTCGTCAGACAACACCCAGTGCCCACGCATAAAAACTCCAAAATGAAAATAATGACTTGAAAAATTAAGTCAAACCATGTCAATTTAGTTTTTAGGTTTCAAAAATACATTAAAATTTTAAACTTATAAATTTTGCCTTTTGTTTTAAAAAAAAAAAATCATTTTTTAATGTATTTTAAAGGGGACGTGTAGAAGACTCTTGCATTTTGGGGGACGTCAGGAAGTCTCGGGGACGTCCAGAACTCTCCTAAAAAGCGAAACGTTTCAGAGGCGGCGGCGAGATGGGGGGACAACGAGGGGACATTTCCCTGACATCTCTACATCTCAAAAATGTCCCCGTCTCCGAAATGGCTCGTTTTTTGAGGGGGACGCATCCCCGTGGAACTATGGTTTATTTCAAATGTGCATGTAATTTACATTAAGTAAAAGAAAAAAATTTACTACTATGTTATGACATCATGGATCATTCACTTGAGGTGAAAACATTGAAAATTTTACTAAGTAGAACATCAGGGTTTTTACATTACAATACATATACATACATACATACATACATATATATATATAACATAGTTATTCCTAATTTATATTTTTAAAACTTACTTCCCAATGATATTCTTGCTAGAAATAATATTTATTCCAACAGACCTCTTATAATTCCAATTTCTTATTTTCCCTTTTCCAATCCACTTGATTGATTTGATCTCGTCCTCCAATAAAATGTCCTCCCTTTAATATCTTCCCCTTGAGGGGGGGAAAGTCACATCCTTTCATAAATTATATCCCTTGCCAAGAGTTATGTCTTCTCTCAAGGGAGCGCTACCTTTATCTTTTAATTAATTATTAATTAATGTTATTTTTTTCCCTTGCTGCGATTCCTATTCTCTTTTTAAACTTGATCGCTGCCTCTTTCTCATCACTCCTTGGTCAGCAATTGTATTATATTCCTGTGCAGGCTGCAATCAGGGGGCATGACATCAATTGAACATTATTAAATGTCCATTATCATTAGGTGGTGGGTCTTCTTATTTAATTAATAATAGGCCTCCATAACTACCTTGAGTCCAACCTTTCATCTCTATTCAACTATAAGTATGCTTGTTAGTTTTAATGCCATCCCTCCAACGCTTTTTAAAATAGCTTGCCTCCACTACTAAGACTTTGGTATTCTCAACACTATGGTGCTTTGTTTTCAAAATATTATCTGTCAAAGCATACTTGCTGGCACACTCATGCTTTATATCTACACCATGTTCCTTTATCCTAATGATCATGGAACAGCCTATTCCCCAATGTAAATCATCTTGTAGGAACAATCAATCCTTTAAATAGCGGAGCATTGAATTGTTACTTGTTTCGCTTCAATCTTTCATGGATTTGATAACTTTCCTTATATTACTGAGTTGTGAAAGTTAACTTAATGCACTTTTTCTCAAGTATTTTAGATATCTTATAGTAAAGTTTGAAACCCCAATCTAAGGAAGGAAGGCCACTGGGACCCCCTAAAAATTTATTAAAATAATATTTATTATTTATTTATTAATGCTCAACTATTGTATTTTATTGTAAATTATAGATAAGATCATCTCTGATCTTATCTGGAGTTTCTTTTTAGAAACTTCCTGTTTTTGTATATTTTGTAAACTATTTATTGAGCACATTGCTCAATGTAAATCCATTGAATATTTTACCAATTACTTAAATAATATGGTATCAAAGCTCAAGAAATTTTATTTTTTTTAAATTTATAATTTCTTTTTGAAATTATTCTGTTTAAAATTTTTCGAAATAGTTTAGTGCCTATAGTGATTTTTTTGAAAAATTTATAATTCTGAAAAAATTTCAATGAAAATTTTCGAAATTGTTGGGTGCCTAAGTTTCAAAGATCTGTGTGAAGATTTTTGGCAGATTTTCCAGGACACGATTTTGTATCTTTGTGGCTGTGTATCGCGTTCCTTTGAAGGAAAGAATCCCACGTCTTCTTGTGCTTGCGACGACTTTCTAAGACTTTCGTTGCAGACGCATTTTTTCTCACTTGTGTTTGGTTGCACGTCTTTTATTAACGACCGTGGAATCATTGCTCATTCTCGTGTCTTCTGATTGGGATTTTTTTGCTTCTACTCTGTATTTCTAGGCACCAACAGAGTTCTCAAAAACCCACATTTTTTGAGTCGCGATTTGCAATAAAGAAATCATTTCGCTTCTCTACAACCCGATAGGACGATTTCTGTCCTATCTCAACCGGAGTTCTTGTTGTTGGACGCGTTTTTTCAGCTTCTAAAAGTCACGTTTTCTAGCTCTCTTATAAAACGCGTTTTTGGGCACCTATCTCTGGTCGCAATCTATGCAGTTTTCTTACTTGGCTGTGGTTTTCAATCTCCTTCTGTTGTGTCTTCTATAGTTTCCTCTTTCCTATGATTCGTGCCTCGAAAAGCGTGAAGATGGCCAGTTTAAAAAACATTATATTGGAAGGCAGTCAGCAATTCAACGACAAAAATTATAACACCTGGAAGCAGCGAATGATGACAATCTTTGAATATCACTGCCTTGATCAAATGATCCTCAGCAATGCTACTCGTCCCACAACAGCTAGTAAGGATTAGGAGAAGTTTGATGAGCAGAATCATGAAGCGGTGATGCTTATTAAGCTTGTTCATGTGATCCAGATGGAGATTGTTTTTGGAGAACTTGGATGCATGAGGAACATTATTGCAGTTCTTGGAGACGGCAAGGTGGGGCAGACACACAGGTTTGGGATCCAAGAGTCCTCTTGTGGGATAGTTGGCCTTGCGGATTGATAGGTCATCCCAGTGACAAGGGCTTCAGCTATACACAGGAGTTGTTGGTCGGAGTTCTTTTCAAGACAGTATGGGATCTGGGCACTAACATGATTGGTGCATTATCTTTTGTGGACCAAGATACATTGCTTCACCATTGGTATGCAGATGTTTTTAGTTAGAGTTGCGCAGTGGATTGGTGGAACCAAGTTCCTGAGGTTGATATGGGATCCTGGTATTGGAATGTTGATTCATGATTGCTTGAGGACAAGCCATATTGGGAAGGGCGGATTGTAATGTCCCCTTTCTAGCACACGTGGCATGATGTTGTCGTTAGCCTAATTTTACCATGGTTCTCTAGGCTAACAAGGACATTAAGAGGATCTTATGGATATTTGGCCTAGACAGTTTCAGTTACAGGAGATTCTGATGAGTTTTGATGTGTTATTTGGGATACTTACTATTTATAGTAAGTCAACTGGACTTGATCAGGATCATCAGTGGGTCGTAAATAGTATCCAATCAATGGTTATTGATGATATTGAGATGATATTTTAATAATCATTTGCGATTATTAATTATTTTATCAATAAAGTTAAGTTATAAAGTTAAATTAAAATATTTAACTTTATTGTTGTGGGAACTTAAGTTAAAGAGGTAAAATATATCTTTTATCCCACATTGACTGGAAAAAGTGTGTGAGCTCTCCAGGAAAGTATAAAAGGATCTTATGAGCTCTTTTGAGGGGATGTCTTGGATTAATTCTATTTTCTCATACCTGCGTGGTGTAAGCTGCGGCTTTGGGCTCAAGGGTTTGAAGACTCTTGAAAAACAGTTTCGGTTGTGAAAGATCAACCCTAGCTGGAGATTGTGGAGAAATCCATCCAAGGTTTCTACAGGCATGCTTCATCAAAGGATTTCAGCAGGTGCAATAGCTGGTTTATTATTGCATCATCATTTCAATTTCCAGCAGCTAAGGTATTGTTGCAAATATTTCTTAGGATTTGCCAGATTTGCAGTAGTTGTTGTATTGTTGCACGTTCATTTGGAAAAGTAATAATTGTATCTGTAAGTTGCCATAGCTAATGTATTATTGCAACTTGTTGATGTGTTTTTCATGACCGCTGCTTAGCGAGAATAAAGTAAGCCAGCATTTTCCCTATTCTCTCTTGATCAAAAGTATTACATACGCTAAGATTGCGAGAAAGTTAGATCGCGTTCCAACTCCAAAGGTTCTTTGGTGGAATAGGCTCCAATTTGGCTCGATGTGATTTCTTTGGTATTTCAAGGGGACTTACGGAATTGCTCAGCAGCGGCGAAAGGAATTCAAATGCTCGGAGGATTTGTCTATGAAGCGTGGATTTCCTATTCTAATCAGAAAGTACTGAATTGAAATGGTTGTAGGGTTAAGAAGATTCTAATCTACTCTAAGGTGGGATATGGAGCTCAACTTCAGCAAACTTCTTGGGACAGCTGCCTGCATCGGACGGCTTCAATTGATTGCAATCTTCAAGGGAGATGACTAGAGATGTTCAAACCACCACTTGACATGAAGATACCATCACAACGACGCATACCATCATTCAAACTGTGATTGAAGTTAGGTCCACAACGTTTCCAGTTGACCACACAAGGCGCATTCACCATCAGCAAACACACTAGTGGTATGGATAGGCGAAGTTGCTTAGATCAAACACCACATTCCACAATTAACATCTACTTGCATGGAATGAAAATTATACTACTTTGAACTATTTTACGCTACCATTTGAATCGGAAGGACGAAGAAACCTTGCTAGCTACTCACAATAAAGACAAAATTCACCATCAATGAAAAACTCATTTATTGAGAGAGTGTTCACAACAATTTCTTACAAAGTTTTCAAGGAAAACTTTCCTCTTCAAACTACACTATCAATCTATACTAAGCTACTTCTAAGCTATCACCTAGTTGTCTCTCTACTCGGAGCTTCTACTCTAATTCTCGTCTCTTGGAATTTACAAATGAGGGGACTCTACTTTATAGTTTGCCAGTCAGCGGGCCGACTCAGTTACAATGTTTGGATGGCCAGTGCGCCACCTCAGCCCTAAACAAGGTTTGCCCTAAAAACCGCCACAAAGGAGAGTGGGGCAATAAATGAGCCATAATGTCCATTATTCCTTCTAGAAGATTTCGTTTGTAGATGCGTTCACACTATTCTTGATCTTCTTTCTTGGCGTTGTTCTTTGACTTCTTTGTCATTTTAGCCAATTTCTTGCAACTTTCTCCCTTCGAGATTGAAACTCATAACTTTATCTTCTTCGAAAGGTTGTAATATCATCGTGCTTCATCACTTCAAGTCATCGGGCTCTGGCTTCAACATTCCTCCTGCAAAACAAGCGAGGAGAAGAGTATTAGGACACTTCATAATATAATCTTAACTTACTTACCTGATTTTCGTGCTCTAACTTCCAAGCATTCATCGTCTTCACTAGCCAACTTTTGCCTTCATCATGATTCTTCATGCCTTAGCCAAATTTTCAACCCATCTTCCTTAAGAGCGTATCATCTTTGAGAAGTTCATTTCACTAACTGGAGCTCTGATACTCAATTTCGTTCATCTCTGACCCTGAAAGATTAGTCCCACGAAGAATTCGATCAAATTCACGTGAAGCGAGGTGGCTTAAAAATTCATCATTTGGAGAATTTCACCTTGAAAAAACACATTTTTTCACATTTTGCCTTAGAAAATTCTCAGGATTTCCTTGGGAAAACTCATCATCAACCTGGTGCCCATTTAAAATCTTCATCCCGGAGAATCACCGACAAGCTGGTGACCTTAAAATCCATTCCTCGCCGATAATCTTTGATACCGAGGAAGAAAATTTCTTCGAGCAGCGTCGAACCATGGGTACCCAGGCAGGTTCATTTAATTTTCTTGAATTTTGAACCTTGGAAAAATGATTTTCAACAATTTATTTCATTTCTTCATCTCCTCTGAGAATTTTGTTGCTCTGACTTGAAATTTTTTTACTCATCCTGCAATGTTGGGACCTTTTGACTTCATCACTGGCAACTTCACTCGGACTTCAGGAAAAATTTCACCACCTTGGGTCTAGGCGTATTTCCCAAGGAAAAACATTTTGTGCCTTAGAAAATTTTATATCACTCAGCATTTATTTTTGCCTTAGAAGATTTTTTTTTACTTCAACTTCGTTCACCTTGTCTGTGAGGAAAAAATTATCAACTTCACTTAGCACATCACACTTAACATATTTTATTTTTCGTCTGGCGATTTCCAACGCCTAGGCATGTTAGCACTATCATCTTGTACTTGGCGCATATCTCACTTGAAGGTGAATAAAACACTTTGAACGCCTAGCATATTTTACTTCACATTATGAACTTTGGGCGCAATTTGCATAGTGAGGTGGATAAGCTTCCAATGCCTTAAGCTCTTCACTCTTTAACTTACCTCCACCTTGGCGCATCTCATGTGTCATGGAGGATATTAGCCACGCCTTAGTAATATTTTCATCTTTACCTTCACCTTGGCATACTTAGCATATTTTATTATTCACATCATCTCACAGCCTAGCGCATTTAGCACATGTGGAAGGAATAACTCCAACGCCTCTTTGACTTTCTTCCATATTTTGTCTTCACATGCCCTCATTTGGGCGCATATTGCATGTTCAAGAGGATGGGCGCATATCATGTATGAAGGAGGACAAACTTTTCAACGCCACCTTGGCTTCCTTATTTTTGTCTTTACATGCCTTGATTTGGGCGCATATCATGTGTGCTGAAGGATAAACTTTTCAACGCCACCTTTGACTACCTTGGACTCCTTGTTTAGCATTGGCGCATTTAGCATAGGGTAAAGGATAAAGCCTCTAACAACACGTTTGACTCTTTGACCTGAGAGGTGGGCGCATTTTAGGCATGGTGAAGGATTAACATCTTTGACCCCTTTGACTCTTTCTCCCTTGGGCGCATTTTCACATAGCTGCAGGATGAAATGTGTTGACCACTTTGACCTCTTTTCAGCTGGGCGCATTTGGAGGGTGGTGAAGGACGAGTTCAAACACTTAGAATTTTTTTTTCTTGCTATCAACTTCCCTTAGGCGCATTTTGGCCTAGCTACGGGATGAAACAATGCCTTAGAATATTTTTTTACCAACTTATTTCTCCTTGGGCGCATTTGGCATGGGGAGGTGGATGAAGCTCTTGACTTAGGAATTTTCTCAGCCATTTGTGCTTGAGGGCGCATTTTGCTATGTGAGGGGGATGAACGTCAACACTTAACCATTTTTTTTCTCGTCCTTGCCAGTTTCTCCATGCCTTACTATTTATAGTAAGCCCTCTAAATTTTACATCTGC
>VDFB02158225.1:0-10710 GCA_007258455.2 Sequoia sempervirens | reverse complement strand
ATATCCTTTCACATTCACCCTTTGAGAGAGTCATGCTTTCAGGCCATGGGGGAATGGAAAAGCACTTCTCGATCATATCGGGCTTTAGACTGCAAATCAATCTACCATCTACTGACTGGATCTCCCTTGTAGCCGGGTTGTAATGCTTGATGCAAGCGATTACGAACTCAAGACTCTGAACTGATATAGGAATAGATGCTGCCGCAAGGAGTCCAGAGTGTCCCAGGTTTCTGATTGAGGTGTTGCCTGCGCTCTCCAAAGCATGTAGATCAAACACCGGCTTGATATGATGCAAGTCTATCTCAGCTGTTTTGATGTAATCATGATAGAGGGCTGATTCAGTCTTGAAAACATTGGGACTGTACTCCATTTCGGAAAACTTGAAGAACGACTGTAAACTCGCCTATGTTCAGACAAGTTTTGAGCAACTTCTATTTTTAGAATGCTGATTTTCTTGCTCCAACGGACAAATTTTTTGAAAATTTTTCTAAGATATGGGTTTTGCTCAGAATTTCGTTGCAAGACAACCCAGATCGTCCGTTTTTTAAAATTTTGAATTTTGCCTGAAAAAGCAGCAAACCCTAATTTCTTCAATTTTTCACGAAAAAAACTGGCATCTGGGTTTTGTTCAGAATATCATTAGAAATGGACCCAGTTGATTAGATTTGCAAAACGTTGATGACTGGTCGAAAAAGCAGCCAACCCTAGGATTTGAAATTTTTTTGAAAAAGTTGTGATATGGGTTTTCTTCAGAAGACTGATTTGAGAGGACCCAAATGATTGAAAACTAAATGCACTGAGGATTTCACTGACATACAAATAAAAGCAGCTCCTGCAACTTGATGAAGTTTTTGAAAATTTCTTCAGAAGAACGAAGTGAAAAGACCCGGATGACTGAAAATTTTGAAAACCTTGGCCTTCTCCTTGAAAAACTTGATCTTTTTGGATGAAAAAGCAAGGGTTTAAGTTGCTGGTCTGAAAATTTTGATGAAAAACCAGCAAACTAAGCTCTTGAATCTTGAGAAATTTCTTCAAACTTGCTGCTCCAACTTTCTCCTTTGAATGCTACCTGCAAAAATAATGAAAATTACATGGAAAAGAGGTGTTAAATAGACTTAGGGTTTTGTTTTTAGTTTTGCTTTCTTTTGCTTTTATTTTCAAAAACCCTAAATCAGTTGTTCAATGCACTTGGACGCCCTCATCCTCTTTGCAACTTTGCAAATTTTGAAAATTTTGGAAATTTTACTAAGGCATGAGAAGTTGGGCGCCCTTCTTCTCCAGGGGCGCCCACTTCAAGCAGTGTTAGCCAATTTTTTGATATTTTCAACTTTTCTTCATTTCGACCCCCTACTTTGCCTCTAATTTCCGGCTTGCAGATTAATCTGATGAACGAGCTGAAGGATTCATCGCAGAGCCTGACTGATTCTGAGAAGGTTGTTCTGGAGGCGTCCCTAGCTAAAATCTTCATTTCGACCTTCGAATTCGTGGGAGCCTTTTCCTTCTAGGGGTGCCCATTTTGTCCAGAGTTAGCCATTTTCACGATCTTCAACTTCTTCATTAACTCCTCTTCTACCAAATGATATCATCAAAACTAGTGACTCGGGCATCGGATTGACTGTCGATTATGCTCGTTGCATAGCTGATGAAATATTAGAAGGGGTCTTCTGAGATGAACTTCGCCAAACAGTGAATTTTAGGCCCTCAAAAGCTTGGGCACCCCTGGCAAGCTTGGGGCGCCCAAACTCACCAGAGTTAGTTTATTTTCCACTTTTTTGTTTGCTTATGTATCTCAGTTTTTAGCCCTCGTCAGACCCTCCTTCCAGCTTCTCGTATCTCAGGATTGCAACCTCCGATTGACGTGCTGGATATCTCATTGGAAAGCTGGATCGACTGTGAAGAGATCATGTTAAGGCTTCATATCTGAATTCATCTGTTTTACCTTTCAAAATCTTGGGCGCCTCTTCTCTCTTGGGGCGCCCAAACCTTCCAAACTTGGCCATTTTTAAATCTGATTTCATCTTCAAGTTTGAAACCTTCATTTTGTACCCTTGACTTCGATTTGAATTTGTTGGAAGACGACCAGTCGGATGCTCTGACGGAGACAGGCGTTGCGAAGCTAACTGAATACTAAAGAGATCGAGCATATTTTCAAACCCTAAAAGCTGAGTTAGGTGCTCCAAAAAGCTAGGCGCCCTTCTTCACCAGGGGCACCCAAAGTCTCCACACTTAGTCAATTTTTTGATATTTCTCATGTTCTTCATTCTGACTTCTGTGTGAATTTCCCCTGTTCAACGCTAAATCCCGGGTGACTAGATGATCTGATGGCTGCACCGTTGGATTCGTTGCAGAGCTGGCAGAGAACTGAACAACTTTGGTTGGAGGAGCAAACCCTAATTTTAACATTTAAAGCCCTAAAAAGGTGGGCACCTATCTTCACCTAGGGCGCCCAAGTCTTCTAGTGTTAAAAAATTTTCATCATTTTTCATCTTCTTCGTTCTTCGTGCTTGCTCATCATCTCGCCTTATGTTGAATGCTTTGAATGTTGAATCTGACGCCTGGCAGCCGGCTGACCTCCATTGATGACCTCGGAGCTCCTAATATGCTTCTGAAAAAGCAGAATAGACCCACTAGGGCAAAACTGATTATTTTGAGATTCTGACTGCACCAGCCTGATATAGACGTATTTTGAGCAAATCAAAATCAGTTTGAACCCTAACGGACCAACTTTCTATTTTTAGAAAGTTTTGCTACTATCTGTTTCCAAAGAAACCCAAAAAAACCCAAAAAACATTACTAATTTTAGAAAATTTCTAAAAAGTAGGGATGAAAAACTAAGATTTGGGTTTTGTAGATTAAGCTGCTCTGAGCAGACCCAGATCGTCGGATTTTGAAAATTTTGCGTTTTAACCCCTCATGCAAGACTTGCACACCCAAATTTTGACCTTTTTGACTGATTTAAAAAGACTTTTACTTATTTCTTCAAAATATCTAAGTGTAACAAAAATTTTAATTTTGGGGTACAACAACTACCAAGAGACTGAAAATAAATCCTCCAAAATGCAGATATTTCTTCTCAAAAATCAATTTCCTTCTTCACAAATTTGGTCAAAGACCATTAAATTTGTGGATGATCGAACCAGCAAAATCCCTTCCTCAAATGCAACAATAAACCAGCTGTTGCAAACCAGCAAATCCTTCAATAATTGCAATAATAAACCAGCTATTGCAATTGTGTAATCTCCTCAAATAAATACAATAATAAACCAACTATTGCACTCAATCACTTCTTATTCAGTAGGGCAATAATACATCAGCTATTGCTCCCATCCAAATTCTGCAATGAAGCACCTGTAGAAACCCTGGATGGATTCTTCCACAATTTCCAGCTAGGGTTGATCTTTCACAACCGAACATAGTATCCTAGAGTCTTCAAACCTTCAAACAAGCAAAGCATTCAAGATTCTACCAAACTGGTATGAATAGAATAATCCAAGACATAAGCTTGCTCAAATGCTAAGCCAACAACTCCTTATAAAAATTTCTCAATGCCTTCCAAGAAGCTTCTAGAAATAATATTATTTTATTCCCTTCAATGACTTTTATAATTTATTATTTTATTTTAAGTCACTTTATTAAATTAATTAAATATAAAGTTATCTTTTGATTTTAATTTATTGAAATTACTTTATAAATAATTAATTTAATAATTACTCCCTTATTTCCCCTATTTAGCCTTCGGGAATAAGTAAAGGCTAAATGATCCTCAAGGTGGCTATCGAAAAGGGGACATTACAGTATGTGTTGCGCTATGTTAGTGGGATGGTTTTGCATTGATTCAATTCAAAAGTGATGTTGGTCATATGCAAATACATCAATTCAAAGTGGCTATTGATAAACTTGGAGGTTGTGCATTTCTAGAGGTTTCACAAGTTGTTTGAAGTAGTTGGTGTTTGAGTGAAACGATTTTAGTACACCTTAGCCAATATATTCATATCGAGGTGTGTGTAGGACGTGGTTTTTCATTCTGAGTTGGATTGGAGAAATTTGTGTTGCTTAGTATGGCATCCTCTTTCATATTGAAGATTTGCTATAAGTGTGTCTTGGGAATCTGATTTCGCTCTTATATACTTCTGAGTGTAGCTTTATCTACTTTGGAATTGAATTTTTGTCCTCGTCGACATTCATAAAATGGTGAAGTCTTCCTTATGTAGTGTAGTGTTATATTTGCTCTTGATTTGAGACTTGTTGGACAAATTGGTTTTGAAATCAGAATTGCAATATTCAGAAGATTCTAAGTGAGTTGGTACTCACGCTAGAGTGGATGCTTCAGCTGTTCGAAGTTGGTGCTTCAAGGGAGTTGGTGCTCTTAGTGAGTTGGTGCTCACTTTTGTCATTTGGGTTGGTGCCCATTTGTGGTTAAAGAAACCTATACTTTTGGCATGGTTTTCTACCCGAAAGGGTTTTCCACGTGAAATTTTGTGTTATTCATGTTTATGGTTGCTCTTCCTGTTTCTATTGTTCATTCTGATGATTTAAGTTTCAAAGTTTTAAAATACTAATTCACCCCCCCTCCCTCTCAGTATTTTTTGTCTGCTCTTCAAAGGTAAAGAAAGCTAAGCTTCAAACACATAGAAGACAATTGATGAAGGACGAAGAAAACATCGCAGCCTATCTACTTCGCATGGATGAAATTATTAACACTATCAGAGGCCATGGAGAAAAGGTCGAGGATGCAATAATTGTGCAGAAAGTATTAAGGTCTCTTCCTTTGAGATTTGATGCCAAAGTCTCCGCTATTGAAGAAATGAAGGATCTAGACAAACTAACTATGGATGAGTTACATGGGATCCTCATGGCATATGAAATAAGGATTGAAAAGTAGAAGTCATCAATGCGTGAAGCGGCCTTCAAAGCTTCAAAGTAGATGAAGAATATAGAGTCTAAACCAAATGATAGCTCCACCGATGAATTTCATGCAAAGGAAGCCCACTTTGTGAGAAAACTCAAAAAGGGATCTGACGATTACAAAGATAAGTTATCCTTCAAATGTTTTAATTGTGGTAAAATAGGTTATTTTGTTGCTAAATCTCCACAAGTATAAGATGATAATAGTGATGATGAAGGTGACCATCACATAAAGAAGGAAACAAAAAGTCATTAATATAAATAGAGTTATAAACAAGGCAAACATGAGAGGAAGAAAACTTTTCGTGGGCACAAGAAGAGCCTCTACTCCAAAGAAGATAGTAGCTCATCGGAGGAGAGTGATGAAAGCATCTTCGACAGTGATAGAGAAGAAACTCTCTTCATGGCAATAGAAGCAAAGAGTGACGCCTTGGAAGATGAAGACAAAGGAAAAGAGAAGATGGATTTAGAAGAGGAAGAAATTGTCGAAGCTTAAGAAAAAGAATTTGGAGCTCATTTGTTCCTTTAGTGAAATCAAGAAGCTTAAGAAAAAGAATTTGGAGCAAACGTTGCAACTGAAAAAAATGTGAAGAGGATTGTGATTCAACAACAAAAGTGTCGCAAAGCCTTGAAGAAGCAAAAAAGACTATTATCAGCCTAAAGATTCAACTTGAAGAGGCAAAAAGGATAGAAGAGGAAATGAGATTTCAGCTAAAGACAAAAGTAAAAGATTGTGAAAGACATGAATCTAAAATTGTTTCCTTGAAAAGACTAGAAAAGGCAACTACCCAGTTAAATAGAAGCATGAAGTTTGAAAAGAGCATCAAAATAATGGAAGACATTATCAATGCTCAAAGGTCACCATTCATCAAGACTAGTCTTGGCTTTGAGTAAAATATGAAGACTACCAAAAAAGATTCAAGTTCTAAGGCTATAGAATTAACAAAGAAAACAAATGAAGAAAAGCCTAAAGGCTATGTCAATGCACTTAAGACCTCTATCAGTGATAGCATAGTTTGCGGACTCGGTACGGGACTCGCCGCGGACTTGAGGAGTCCATTGGCGGCCGAGTCGGCCAACTCGGGAGTCGAGTCCAGGAGAGTCCTGGGTGGGACTCGGGAGTCCAAACTTAGGACTCAGAGAGTCCTCAGACTTGGGAGTCCCAACCCAGGACTCTCCTATGTGGCTGGGAGTCAAAAGGGGTTAAAAAGAGTCCTGAGGTTGGACTCGGGAGTCCCAACCTAGGACTCTCCTGTGTGGCTGGGAGTCAAAAGGGGTTAAAAACCCATGTTTTTCTTAACTTTTTCTTTCATTTTAACACTCAAGTTTGTGAAATACAGGTCTGCAAATTGAATTGGGGTTGAAAGAAGCCAGGATTATATGTAAACATTTATAATCTTATGATGCTGTTATACATTGAAACTATGAGTATTTGATGACTATGAATGATTAAATTTCAATTATTGAGTGTTTGATGATCATATGACATGTGTAATCTTTGAATTATGAGTGTTTAATAATCAAATTAGGCTCTTATGTTCTCTAAATGCATTAATTTGTTCTTTTTTTTTTGTAAAACTACGGTTTTTTGCGAGTCCTAGCGAGTCTTTTTCAGAGTCGCGTCGAACCCGAGTCCGAGTTATATTTTGGGCTGCCGAGTCCTTGGCGAAGTCCGAGTTGCAAACTATGAGTGATAGTACCAAGAAGAAAGGAAGTGATATCCCATAAAAGACCAACATCCCTCGCAAGGACAACAAGGGAAAATTCAAAATATCATTCACTCCAAGGCAGTCCCACATGACCAAGTTCCAAAACTCCTTTGGTTATTGCTTTTCCTACAATCAATTTGGTCATAAAGCAATAGATTGTAGGGTACGTACAAGAAATTATTTTGGTTTTTTAAAGAGAAATTACAATTCTTTTTCTCCCTAAATGGACTTCAACATTATATGCTACAAGTGCAACAACTATGGTCATACAACACGTTTTTGTAGAAGTAGTTTTGTGGAACCTCCTAGACAAAACAAGGAGGATACACATCACAGGCAAAAAGAGGAATTTACAAAAGTTTCGAAAAAGAAGCAAGAGCAACAAAAGAAAGAAAAATCTATACTTGTACAAACAGCCTTTCATGCCCAAAATGAAGCAAATAAATGGTATATTAAAAGTGGATTCTCAAGCCATATGATAGGGGACAAGAGCAAGTTTATCTCTTTAAAGGAAGTGAATAGAGATACAGAAAAATATGGAGATAATGCTACAGCAAGGATAACAGGAAAAGGTACTCTTAGTCTTGATAATGGGAAGACAAAGACAAAAAATGTCTTGTATGTTGAAGGTTTGAAGTGTAATCTTCTTAGTGTGAGTCAAATGTATGATTAAGGACACACTCTTACTTTCCATGCTCAAGGTTGTTGTTGCATAATCTTTTTTAAGGAAGGCAAGTATAGGAAAAGTTAATGCTGATGCAAATAGAACAACAAACAAACAATATATCCTTAGTGCATTCAAGGCAGAAAAATGCTACATGGGACAAATAGATGAGAGCTGGTTATGGCATAGAAGAATGGGCCATATAAACTTTGATTATCTTGTAAAGATCAACACCAAACAAGCCGTAAGAGATATGCCAAAGATTATTAGGCCTTCAAACACTCTTTGCAAGCAATGTTATCACGGGAGACAAACAAGAGCTAGCTTCAAGTCAAAGAAATACTCAAAGAAAAAACCTTTAGAGCTTGTCCATACAAACCTCTCTGGGTCAACAAGGACACAAAGTTTACAAGGTGAGAGTTGTTTTACGCTCCCTATTGATGATTACTCAAGGATGACATGGGGTTACTTTCCTAAACAAAAAATCTGAAGCATTTGATAAGTTCAAAGCTTTCAAAGCCTTGGTCGAAAATGAAATCGGGTTAAAGTCAAATGCTTTTGAGATCAAATCGAGGAGGTGAGTTTACCTCAAATGAATTTGAAGACTTTTGTGAGCATCATGGATTAAAAAGACATTTTTCAGCTACAAGGACTCCAAAACAAAATGGAGTTGTAGAAAGAAAGAATCGAACAGTGCAAGAGATGGGTAGAACAATGTTGAATGAATATATGCTATCTACATTCTAAACAGAGGGCAAATCAAGATCAATAATAGCAAGACACCTTATGAACTA
Source organism: Sequoia sempervirens (assembly GCA_007258455.2). NCBI lineage: Eukaryota > Viridiplantae > Streptophyta > Pinopsida > Cupressales > Cupressaceae > Sequoia > Sequoia sempervirens. Next base: position 2,638 of record VDFB02158225.1, on the reverse strand, counting down.
TGGAAGGGGAGACCAGCAATAGTAAAATACTTCAAATTTTTCAAAAGTAAGTGCTACATAAGAAGAGATGATAAGAATTTAGAAAAATTTGATTCCAAATCTGACGAAGCCATCTTCCTTGTTTACTCTTCAAGAAGCAAGGCTCATAGATGTTATGATAAAAGGTCACAAAAAATTGTAGAAAGTGCCAATGTAAGAGTAGATGAAGAAAGGCATCAAAAATAGAAAGTTCAAGCAAATGATCTCCTAGAAGACTCAAGCTGCAAGGAATAAGAATGTGAACACTCAAGTTGCAAGGAAGAAGAAGAAGAAGAAGTTGGCAAATAAGGAGTAGGACAAAGAGATACAAAGACACCATCCAGATTTGTTCAAAAGCATCATTCAGAAAATCTAATTCTCGGTGATAAAGATACTGGGATACAAACTAGAAGAAGATTAGCAAGTGCATCAAAACATGCAAATTTCTCCTTACTATCTAAAATAGAGCCCAAGAATTTTGCAGAAGCAAGCGAAGAAAAACATTCGATTGGCGCTATGGAGGAAGAGCTGAACCAAATCAAAAAGAATGAGACTTGGGAACTTATCCCCACAGGTTCTAGGTATTTTGTAAACTTTAGTGTAAGAGAGCTTCCTCTCATAATTCAAAGAAAGAGTTTTACCTTACATACTGTTTCTTCTGTGTTGCACCCAATTGTGCTAGTTAAAAAGCTAACGTTGCTGAAATATGTTGCTCTAATAGTTAAAATGTAAATAAAAATTAAAAAATTAAAAAAAAGTCTAACTCTAAACAAAAACTATTCACTCTGCTTGTGCTCTGTAGTTATTTGCATGTAAGTGTAAAAATGAGCCAGTATTTGTCTGCATCTGAGTGCATACAAGAATCAGTACTTTCTGAATCAACTGTAAAAATGAGACAAAAAGGATAGGTATACAATAAAAAAATATCAAGCCACTTTTTAAAAACTCAAGAAACAACACGGCAAATGTGCCACGTCATAATTACTCAAAATTAATTACATATTTTTCAAGTATTATGCTACTATTACATACATAGATCAGTAAAGGCAAAATCTCTTCACAAGATTTATTATTAGATCCTCTGATCCACCATATCTCTTCTATTATAATTACTTTAGCTGGCAATCCTTCATGCATGAGATTCATTTGTTTTCATTGTATTCTAGGTACTTGGTAATGCTTCCTCTCTTCTATATAAAGGTGAGTGCTATCACATGTGCTTGTTCTTGCAAGAATGCTCCATTCAGAGCTTGCACATTTGATTTTGCCTTTATAAAAGCTTTGCCTAGAAAGTGATCCTAAAAATGTTATTGTGCAAGTCCACTGAAATTTCCTTTCAGATATCGCATTATCCTATTAAGAATGTTGACTTCTTCTAATCTTTGATAGCATTCTTAGATATGACACTAACAACATCAAGATGACCCATAGTTACAAACAACGTACAATAATCTATATATCCTTCTCAATAAAGAAATAACTTTATTAAAAAAAATTTAAAAACTCAATCACAAAAACTAAAATATCTATTGAATGAAAATTTAAAAGACTTGTCACCGGAAACTAAAACAATGTGTAATGATTAAGATTTCCTAAATTCCTTTTGAACGATAATCAGCTCATATAAGTGTTAGAAACATACGACCAAATTCCTCTAACTCCATTTGTTTCACCCATCACATGATGCAACAGAACATAGCCACTTCCTGGTGTATGTACGCTTCCCTACAATCACACAAGAAAGAATCCTAAGAAAAATAATTACAGTAAAATGGAAATTAGCATTTGGCATCCTCCTTACAATCATAAAAGGTAGCGGTCTTAACACACTGATATGAAAAACGAGATGGTCTCAAGTCAATCACTAATGTTAAACAATAACATGATTGAAATTTCTTATGTGGCTAAACATTCATGTAACTTGATATCTTCAACATTTTTGGTTGAAGTAGAATCTAGCATGCTAGTGCTACGTGTTAATAGATTTTTTCAAGCATTATATTATGGCATACAATTTTACTATATCCTTGTGACCATCCTAGGAAACCTTAAAACCTTAAGGTCTAAAAGAATTAGCAAATAACCAATATTCAAAACACATGAAACTTATAAAATTGGAATGTATATTTCGAAGCTTAGTAGAACTATGTAACAAGCCATACTAATTCTACTAGAGGAAGTTGGCCATTACCAGTAAGTCTTAAGCTGAATCACATAACACCTTTTAAACTATTGTGTGGGCCAAGAGGGGTTATATGAACCATTGCAGTTAACCACACACAAGAAAAAAAGTATTTCATGCCTAGTTGACTATCTACAGCCCACACCTGAAAATTACAGCTATAAACAAACTTTATACCCTCCCTTTTCATCAACATCAGATTTAGTGCTCTCAAATTCTGAAAGAGGTGTCATATTTCCCCTATGAACAATGAACCAATAGTGTGAGAAATGGAAACAAATATGTCCAACCAAGCAATAAGAATCTGCACAACTTAAACCAACAGAATAGAATCAGAACTTGACACTTTCATCCTGTATCAAAATACATATATTATTATATATATGACAGATTCACTATAAATGTAACAGTAAGGAGAATAACCAAGACAGAACACAT
>VDFB02158224.1:0-25050 GCA_007258455.2 Sequoia sempervirens | reverse complement strand
CCTATGAGAGCATTTCACAGATCCTGGTGACATCATGAACGTTGTCTACGATGAATAAGAAATAGCTAGGAGGTCATCTTGCAATTCAATGGTCCAAAAAAGAAATTAATAGCATCAGAGAAAGATTGGCACCACTTTTTTCTAGCATTGCAGAGTGGTTACACAAGCATGGCTTTGAGATGAAAAGTTTCATAACAAATTCTGAGGGAGAAGAATATGAAGCAGAAGCCAACCGACAACAAGAACTCCGCATGAAAGATAAATATGTGGCTCTTCCCACTTCTTCGCGAAGAGGCCTGAGGATCAAGTTCACTGTCGGAAAGAAGGACACACATGTCGTCCCAGAAGGAGAAACTAAAAAATCTGAACCATCTCGCTCCAAAGGAAAAGGGGTTGTTTCCGAAGAGATAGATTTCGATGAAGAAGGAAATTCTAGTGATCAATCCGTTAAAGAAGAAGTTTCAGTAGAAGAAGGCTTTGATGAAGAAGAAGATAAAAAAGATGAAAAAGAGTCTGAAGGTGAACCATAGTCAAAAGGACAAGAGGATGATCAATAGGAACCTGAATATGATGAAGAAAGAACTATGTCTCCATCTGAGAATGTAATTGAAGAACTTCCCAGAACATCATCTCCTACAATTTCAAATATTCCTCATACACCTCCAAATCCAAACACTCCACCACTTGTTCCTACATCACCTGTTCCCACCACCGTCATACCCGCAATGGGTGTTTCACCTACCCCTGCAGCATCAACCATACTTGATACTGCTTCAGTGACAAGTATACACACAATTGATATTTTTTTAGTCCTCCATCATCTATTCCTAGACTGTCATTGCCATCATATGATATCAAGTCAGAGACTGATTTTAATCGATTCATGAATGAATCCATGCTTGACTAACTCAATGTGCCAATTACAGAAGTAGTTATGAAAAACACTGTGTCCATTGTCACAATACTAGTCATTACTTCTAAGTGACAGTGATAATAGAGTTGATGGTTAATCTAGAAGCTCGTACCTCCTCTCTTCCCCCTTGGTTGATATCTCAAGTGTTGAAGTGAAAGAAACAAATGATTTCTCCAGAAGAGCTTGACCTTGAAGAGATAGTCCCTCCAAAAGCTAAAGGGAAGAAAAAGGAAAAAGTGTATTCACGGCTGAATGTTGACAAAACTAGTCATAAATATGGGGAAATTGGCATACCACCTCATGAAGAAGGAGATGTCAACATGGAGGATTACATAGTGACAAGGATCTAACTTGGCAAGGTTACAAACGAAAGTGCAAAAGTAGATGCATAGGTGATTTTGGATATACTAGCTGGGAGACTGGACAAAATGGAGCAAGCTCGAAACATGTACAAATAGAGGGAAGAGCATTATGCCACTATTGTGAGGAGATTTGCAGGATCTACAAGTAATTTACAACCATTAGCAATGGTAAGTGTTGTGGACCTAGCTGTCAAGAAAGCTGAGAAGTTCACCTCCAAAGGCAGGGTGTTGTATGATTTCATGAAAAAGATCGTACAACACGGTTCTCAAATTATAATTGTTGCAGATGAAAAAGCTACTCTGATATCCAAGCTCAAAATAGAGCTTGATAAGGAGGAGAGTGTACTTTCCCAAGACCACAAAGAAATGGAAAAATGCATGTTGTGGTGGTCACAAATGAAACAGGCAAAGCTCAGTAAATTGGTGGAAGCCGAGATGATTCTCGACAATGGAAAATACATAGAGGTAAGAGAATCATTGAAGCACCGTATTCATGTGTTTGAGTCTCTTACAGAAGATCTCCACCAAGTACAGGAAGATGTCGAAGGGCATCGTGTGATTCTTGAAAGAGGAATCAAGGAGTTACCATGGTAGCTTCTTGAGGAGAATCGTATCTTCTTGCCGGCCATAGAACTATCCCAAATCTTCAAAGAAGCCATCATGAAGTTGGTTGACAGTGCAGAACTTTCAGAAGCCTCTCTTAATGTCATTTGTGATACAAGGCTTACACTAGATAACCTTAAAACACATCTTGATAGGTGCAAAAAGGTTCACTCATCTGCCATGAGATCGATCACGAGGATTCACCCCATTATGGATTACATCATTGGTCTAGATGAGAAGCTCACGCAGGAGACCAGGAAGAAGTATGAAGACTTTTGTGCCCAAGCAAGGAACCATGAAGATTCCTGATTTCCAAGTGTTAAACTTTCTGATGCTTTTCATTATGCATCTTGTAAATAGTTTTTGACATCTTAAATGTCTTTTCTTGAAATGTAATTGCACCAAAAATCTAAGATGTAATTTCTTGAAGACAAATTATACTTTGACTTTGGTCAAAGTTAGGTGAGATTTTCCTTAATTATCTCACCTAACTTTCCTAATTTTACTCCTTTGATTTCCTAGATTTTCTCATCCCTCTCCTCTATATATATGAGGGATTTCTATTGTATTGTTCATCTTTTATCTCTAGCAATGAAGTGTTGCTCATTTTACAACAAATGTATGAAACTTTGTGTTCAACTTTGTGAATCTAAATCTTATCAATAAAGAAGGAAGTTGCATACCAAAATTTGGGTTGGATCAATTGTCTTTTGAAGTTGATTAAGATTGTTGGTGATTATTGTGTGAGTTCTAAGGGCTTCAAGTAAATCTATGTGAACTTTGTGTTACATTCTTTACTTTGAATTTAAGTTTATGTTTGAGTGACCTTTGGTGGATGAACTACAAGACTTTGTGCTTACATTTGTTCGCACTATTCATGGAACTATTTTGGTGGATAAACTGTAAGACTTTGTGCTTGCATTTGTTCACGTTATTCGTGAAACTATTGTGGTGATGTATCTAGAAGACTTTGTGCTTCTAATATAACACTTGTGTATCTCAAGGATCTACTATTGGAAAGTTACGGAATGACTTTGTGCCTTCGTAAGCTTTCCTTTCTCATTTTTATCATTATTGTTATCATGTTGGTATCTCTACGCTTTGCTTTGTCAAGATAGAGATATTGGAATTACTGCTTTGTCTTTAGTTTGAAGTTGTACTAAATTAGAACTATCGACTGTGGAGCATTGTAAAACATCTTCTCTGAAAAAATGAGAGAAGGATGAATGTGACACCCCGAATCCATTAATCTAGTGTACATGTTGTAAATACTCATTTAGTTTTACTTGTTTCTGAAAGCAGTAAGAAGGATGCCTCCTCTTTCTGAGAGGAGAGATTACATCTCACATAGCTGTGGCTAAAGTCCTACTTGTGTAATCTATTAAAAATCCAATTACATAATTTTCACCCAACATATATTATATTATATTATAATATACTATATATAATATAATATAATATATATATATATTATATTATAATATGATATTACAATATAATATATAAATATTATATTATTAAATATATATATATATCACCGTTTATATATTATGGTTTGGTGACTCAATTTACCTACCCTATTTATATATATTAATATATAATATATTATTTAACATATATAAAATATATGATTTGTATATATTATATTATATCATTTTATAATATTATTATATTAATTGGAGAAGATGATGGTGAAATTAGATATTAAACGGGCTTATGATGAAGTTAATAGGGGTTTTCTCCTTAAGGTCCTTGAGAAGTTTGGTTTCTGCAATGAGTGGGTTGCCTAGATTCAAAGTTGTATTAGCACCCCTCATTTTTCGGTATTGTTAAATGGCAGCCCTCAAGGTTTTTTTGAATCCAGCAAGGGGATCAGGCAAGGAGACCCCATCTCTCCCTTCCTTTTTATTATCTTGGTTGAATCTTTAGGGAGGTTGATTGTTAAGAAAAGGTGTAGTGGGCTGTGGAAAGGAATTGTTGTTGCTGAAGGGGTTGATCCGATCTCGCATCTTCAATTTGTTGATGACACTTTTCTTTTGGGGGATGTAAACATTAGAGAAGCTCGGGCGATGAAAGAATCTCTTGATGAGTATGGGTGGGCTTCTGGTCAATGTATCAATTGGCAGAAGTCAGAGATTTTCTTCTTTCATGTTCCCATTGCTAAACAACTTGAAATCTGTAGGATTTTGGGGATGCGTGTTGGTACACTTATGAGTAAGTTTTTAGGTATTCCTCTTTTTGGGGGAGCCAATAAAGCTGGTATATGGAAAGATTTGGTGGACAGCTGCTTAAGCAGGATGGGCAGTTGGAAAAGTAAATGGCTAACGGCTACTGGTCGTATACTCATGTTAAAAAGTGTGATCTCGACCATTCCAATTTTCTCTATGATGTGTTTGAAAATACCGAAGAAGGTGGTGAAATTAATAGGGCAGCGAATGCGGAAATTTTTCTGGAATGGTGCAAATGATCAAGATAAAATCCCTTTGTTAGCATGGGAGAAAATTTGTAGAACCAAAGCAAAAGGGGGGGTTGGTTTGAGAGATTGGCATTTGATGAATGAAGCTCTGGGTGCAAAGCTGGTGTGGAGTATCTATACAAACCTTGAACTCTTATGGGTTAAAATCTTAAAAGCAAAATACTTGGATTCTATGGCTGATAATTGGATTTTCACTGTTAGGAATCGAATGAAGGGATCAACTATTTGGAACTTTATAGTTTCTTGTAGGCTGGTAATAACTAATCACATTACCTAGAAAATTGGGGATGGGTTAAATGCAAATTTTTGGGATGATTCATGGAATGGGTATGCAATTTAAGGGAGGAGGAAGGAATTCAGGAGCTAAGACAGTTTTTTACCCAAAGGTGGGGAGATAAAGTTAGAAATTACTTAGAACTTAAAAGGAGCCCCTTAGGCCAGGAGTGGGGATGGAAAGAAGTGGCTTTCGAGGAGATTTCAAAATTTCAAATTCAAAAAATGAAGGAGATTTTTAGGGGGTGACAAGTTCTACCAACTAACACTGTCAACAAGGTGGTCTGGTGTGGGTCAGTTAATGGGAATTACTTGGTCAAGGTTGGGTATCAGCTTCTGGACTCTTTTGAGGGTGAGATCTTTTGGGCAAAAATATTATGTTGGAGTAAGGAGTGTCTGCCCAAGGCTGGTGCCCTTGCTTGGTTGGCAGTGAAGGGGTGAATTCTATCAAGTGAAAGGAGGAAGAGGTTGGGTTTTGTTGGTCCGACAAAGTGTGTATTATGTGAGGCGGCAGAAGAATCAATGGATCACTTGCCTCTACACTACAAAGTTCTTGCTGCTTGTTGGGATTCCCTTAGGCTAAAACTTGGTTGGCAGGGTCCTTGGCAAAACTCGGTGAAGGGTGTTTTTGAGGGATGGCCACACCTCTCTTATTCTTCTCTTTTCCTAAGTGTCTGGGTGGCAAGAGCGTCTCTTGTGATTTGGGAATTATGGAAGGAGTGGAATAGAAGGATTTTTTAGGATAAAAAAGAAACGGTTCCTAGGATCAAAAACATAATTGATCAAGCAATCACGGAAGTTGTGAATGTTGCGGCTTCACAATTTCAACTTCAAAATTGTCCTTTTTCAATGGAGGACACCAGGTTTCAAATGGTGTGGCTAGGGCTAAAGGTAAAGCCTAGGCAACTAGAGGTGGGGTTGAATGGGGTGCAGGGTTCTATGAAGGAGGTTGTTTGGGAAAAGCCAAGGGAAGGGTGGCTCAAAGAAAATTTTGATGGGGCTGCCAAGGGCAACCTGGGGCCCTCAGGAGCAGGGGCTATTATTCGCGACAGTGAAGGTAATTTGGTAGCTTTTGGAGCTAGAAAGCTGGAGGATGGCACAAATAATGTTGCGGAAGCTAAGGCGGCCTTATTGGTTGTAGGACTAGCAAGAACTTTGGGGATCAGAAATCTGCTCTTGGAAGGTGACTCTATGGTTATAATTCAAGCAATTATAAATGGTGGAGCTTTGGCGTGGCACTTACAGGCTTTAATCCGTGCAATTTTAAATGATTTAAGCTCTTTTGACAATTTTAAAGTTTGTCACATTCGCCGAGCTGGCAATGGGGAAGCGGTTGCCTTTCCAAGTGGGCGACCTCTTTTGATGTGATTGGTGAAACCCATGTTGAGGATTTTCGTCAGGTGGTCTTTCCAGAGTGGTTGTAATCCTTTAGCACGAGGGATTGGTACCAATGGGTGATGTTCGAGTTTGGAAGAGGATGGGTCACCTTTCAAGCATCTGTAGGGAGGTACAATTAAGTACAAATAGTTATTGAAGAGGTAGGTGGTTTTATTTATTTTGTTGGACGTTGGTGCGGGTTGGAAATGATCGACGGGCTCTCATTGTTCTTAATTGAGATATCCGGAAAAAATGATCTGAGGATGATCCTCTTGGTGTACTTTATTTTGTTGCTTTTGGGTCTGCTCAGGCAGAGGTGGCATCAAGTGATGAAATGTTTTTGTCAAGGGAAGGACAGGGCAAATGGAAAGCCAGGTTGTTTAGAAGGTGGGGTTTAAAAAAAAAAAATGAAGCAGCATTGTTTCTATCTATTTCTGGCGAAGGTGTTGTTGAAGAGTGTAGGCTGTTGTTTGTTTGAAAATCACAAAAACAGGGGGAAATGGAAGTGAGATATGGCTTTTCAACAAAACTTCAACAAAAAGGATTTTTCAGGCCAGTGTCAGTATTCAGGTTGAATTTCTTATTGAAAAATCCCCACGATGAGGTGGTGGAGGTGGTTCTGGAGGCTTTGGGTACGCATTTCATGGAGGCCACCCACAGAGGAAGAATGAATGTGGACATTGCCTCTATGTTATTTGCATGGGGTCTCAAATTAAATGAAGAAATTGAGGTGGTAAAATGGGTGATGAAGTCACTGTTTGTGGAGGAGTTACTCAGGAAAATGGAGTCCCTATTAGAGTGGGCAGTACCGGGTCAAGGATATGATGTCTCGGAAGGTATCGAGGATATGGACGAGGCCACAGAAGAAGGGTTAATTCCCTTTGTGAGATGGCGGAGGAGAGTGGACTGGGAAGTTTACAAGTTGGGAATTTTAGCAGCATGGGAGAATTTAAAGCTAGTGTTGCACCAACAAGAAGTTGCAGAATGGTGGGAGGACATAACCCAACTTCATCAGGTCCCAAGGCGGAAGCGGTCTGCACGTAGAGGAAGAGCTCGGGGAGGGAGGTCAGGTAGAAGTGGTGTTTAAGCGAAAAGGGTGGCCTTTTTTGATGACAGTGCAAGAAATTTTTGGGTGAAAGGTAGCTTGTGGTGGGATGAAAGCACGGGGGAGCAGAAGGAAAGGATGTAAGAAGTGTTGCAACAAAAAGGCTGATAGGAAAATGAACAGTGCGGAAGGGCAGATGATGGTTTTGGTTTGCAGAAGGTGGGTGATCCTTGTTTAGAAATGTTTGTTCTTAGCCTTTAGACGTGAATGCTTTTTTTGTTTCTTGCAATCCCTATGGTTGAAATGCTTATTTGTATCAATGGTTGGATGGATGTAATGTTCGGTTGGGTTCAGGGTAGCTCTCTTTGGTATACTGGGTTGAGATATAGAAGATACTTACTGGTGGCTCTGTCTTTCGAGCATCCTTATGTTTTGTAATACTTTAATCATATTAATAAAATAATAACCTTTTATCAATCAAAAAATGTATATTATTATATTAATATATATAATATTATTATATTATATATATTAATATTATATTATATCATTATATATAATTAATATATAATATAATATAAATATTATATTATATAATATCATATTATAATATATATTATTATATATTATATTATAATATAATATATATATTATAAACATAAATTACCTCTTATTATATGTCAGTTTATATCGTCCCTTATACTAAGGGATAGGGCGGACCCAACCAATTTTAAAAAAAATCTAAAACAAAACGAATATATGTTTTGAAACGAATATTTGTTTCCTATGTGTTAAATAGATAATTGATAGTCATTTTTTCCTACCCTATTCTCTACTATGCATGAAAAGCAAGAAAACGACTTAGATATCTATTTGCCAGTGCATTTGATTACCAAAATCATCCATTAATCAGAAGTATGTTGGATTTTTAATGTTTTTTTTCAATTTTTTATTTTTGAAGAATTTTAGTGCAAAAATAGATTTTTAAATATGCATATTAGTTTGCATTAAAATATCAAAAAGGTTTAAAATGGTGAATAATCCCAACCCTATCCAGATGAAACCCCAGCCCAACCAAATCCTCCTCCACCACTAAATTCTCCATTACAAAACGTACCCACTATCCATGAAGCTATCTATGGCAATTTAAATGAATTCAAAAACATATTTTAGATATACGAGACACACCATCACCTTTATGATATGAAAACCACATTAGAAACAATAATTTTCAATGTTGAAACTCTCACAAACCAACATATTAGGTTTTTAGAGTGGCGAGAGTCCAAGAGGCAACATTATGCCAATGGATTATCGTATGATGAACTAAGGGAACTTGAAATTATGAAAGCCCAATTAGCACAACTATTTATCAATCCCAAAATTGGACAACCCGTAGATTTGTGCAAGCCTAAATATTCAATTAAATGGTGCACACATTGAGGTATCCTAGATAGTTTTTGATAAACCAGCCAACAACAATCATGATATCCCACTATATGAAGCTATTTGTCCCAATTTAAATGAATTCAGAAACATATTTTAGATATATGAGACACACCATCACCTTACTGATATGAAAACCACATTAGAAACAATAATTTTCAATGTTGAAACTCTCACAAACCAGCATATTAGGTTTGTAGAGTGGTGAGAGTCCAAGAGGCAACATTATGCAAATGGCTTATCATACGATGAAGTGAGGGAAATTGACATTACGAAAGCACAATTAGCACAACTATTTGTTTCAAGCTCTTATATTAAGGTTGGTTAGTATTTAATTGTGTTATTTATTTAATTAACCTTGACATTATAGATCTTCCCTTTTAACTAGAAGTACAATGTAAGTTTAAAGTGTGTTGTGTGTTGTGTGTGTGATCTCAAAGAGACAAGGGCTAGCCGAGGTATGGTAGTGGCTAGAAAAATTCACTTATTGTAACTTCTCCTTAGGTGCTCATTTGATATCAGATCAAGATAAGGTGGTACTAAGTAGTGGGCTAATTTTAATTGCTTCACATTTCTGATTATTGTTACTCAATATACTAACTCCATTTCTCTCTCTTTATATAATGTGTGTGTATGTATTGATTTTACTAGAAAAATGTTAATGATATAAAATTTCCACAATCCATATTGTAAATTGTTCAATGATTTCTAGATTTGATTGTGTACGATTGTTTGCATCAATCTTTCGGACCACACTCTGTGATCCATCATCAGGATGCAGAAGAGAGAAAAATGAGAAAAAATGATAAGTTGCAAACCCAACAATGCATGAAAAGGGGTTGGAAAGAGGGAGGATAGATAAGGGTGGCACAAGAATCAAGACACCAAAAATTAAAATAAGGAAAGAAAAGAGAACCAACAAATGATAGGTTGAAATGAAAAAATTAAAAATAAAAGAACAAATTAAATTCAAATTTGTTGGTTCTCTCTTTTCTTTCCTTATTTCAATTTTTGGTGTCTTGATTCTTGTGTCACCTTTATCTCTCCTCCCTCTTTCCAACCCCTTTTTATGCATTGTTGGGTCTGCAACTTATTATTTTTACTCCTTTTTCTATCTTATACATCTTGATGATGGATCACAGAGTGTGATCCAAAATGTTGATGAAAAAATTGTACATAATCAAATCTAGAAATCATTGAACAATAGACAAATATTGTCAATTGATTCATCATGTAATGTCCCCATTTTGGACCTACGCTCTTCATTTGGATTTAGCCTATTCCCAAAAATTCGTAGGCCAAGCTGAAGTAGAAAATTAGGGTTTTCTCTTTCAGATATCGCTCAGTTGGAATTCTGAGGTTGTTGTGCAAACTTACTATTTATAGCAGTTCGCTATTTTTAGCAAGTCTATCTTTTGGCAGTATCTGTCTAGCAGTAGTTCAATCCTTTGTAGTTCAATGATTCAGTTTGGCTTTCTATTGTTTTGATGTGAACTTACTATTTATAACAGTTGGCTATTTTTAGTAAGTCTAATTTTGGCAGTAGCATCATTAGCAATTCAGCTCAAGTCATCTTGCTATCCTTCAGTTTCAGTTTGGCTTTGGTTATCTCCATGGATTAAGTTTTATACTTAGTCAATTTTATGTTTCTCAGTTGTACCCCCACACATAGGAATGATCACTTCATGTTGTTTTTAAAATGGGGTCATTAAGGGGTCAATAGTGCATTTAATGAATTATTAACTGCTTTATTGTTGCAAAGTGAAGTTGGACGCCTAAAAGAGGTTGATTAATATTTTATTATTTCAAAAAGTGAAATGCTTAAAGTAGCGTCCCTTTTGGAAGTTGAAGTGATTCAACTTCTTGGAATTTGAAGAGTCTCTTGTTGCTTCATTTTCCAATTGAAACTTATATATTGTTGTTGTTTGAAGAGCTGATTATGTTTGGAAAATATTGTAAAGTTATGATGTTGGTTTGAAATCCAGAAACCGGCTAAGGGAAAGCTTAGCAATTTGTCTCCATTCTTCGGGCCTAAAACTATGGTTCCCTAGATGGTGGTTTGGGAGTGTGCTTCATTTAGAAGTGCATATTGAGCTTCATTGTAGAAGAATTCTGATGTTATTTTCAGTTTGGAGCTTCCTGGTTCAGTCATGGCTAAAGGACGTTTTTAATTGCAGCTCCTTGGGTAAATTCTATTCCCATATGGATATTTTATCTATATGATTCTAAGCCCTGGGCGACCCTCTCCAAGAGGTTTCAGATTTTATTAATGTGTTTCTAATTTTTAAAGAGAAAATTTCCCCTCTTGAAGGTCGTACCTTTCCAGAATGATATTGGGATGCGTGCATTAATAAATATGGAGGCTTTGGTGCAGTTTTTGTGTTTGAACATAGGCACCTTTACTCCTAGAAGCTGTTGCAATTGATTCCATGTCAATTGGTGAAGATAGGATGAAGTTATGAACAATTTGGTGTGCTACAGTTTGCTAGTAATTCATTTTCAGTTTGCAAATTTTTATATCAGACTTGCTTCAGTTTGAGTTTTCAGTTCTTTCTTCAATAAGTTGGATAGTTATCTAATGTGGGATCATCCAGCTTCTTTGTGCTTCAAAACTATTGTAATCCTCATGTAATTTGCAGCTCTTTCTCATTTTGTAAAGCTGATAACAGTAGTATTGTTTCAGTCTATTTAGTTGTTGTTTATTCATGTTTAATTATCACATTGTAACCCCTGGATGGTTTACCGCCAGTGTGGAAAAAGTACTTACTAATTCTCTTCTTATACCCACTATCAAGTGGTGAATCCCCACTCTTAAGTGGATGCCCGCTGCAGCAAACAAAGTGTTTTAATTGTAGTTTTTTCCCTCCACTATTTGGTGGTAGTTTGGAAATTCTCTTATGGCTGGTTATCCACCTAAGTACTTTCAATTCAGCAATTAGCACTCCACCATATGTTAGCACCTCGCCTGTTAAAGGATATTGGGTGCACATTCTTGGTGTTGAGTTTAGTCTCTCTTTCAGTTGTAATCCTTGTAATCTTTGATTCAGTAGATCCTAGGGATCCTTTGACCATATGCCCGCCCCTCCTCCTTAAGTGGTTTTAGGGTGCATTCTTGGTTAGAGTTCTTTCATGCAACTTTTTGGGTTAAACTAACCTTAACGGGTGCTTGGTTACATTGTATTTGTTATCAAAAATCAAGAAAAAATTTAAAGGGCATATTCCAGTGGTATTAGAGCAGAAGATCTTGCCATCCTATGATCAGAGCTTCATGTTTAGGCAGTTGAGTGACAGATATCTCCAGTACTACACCCAAGGTTAGAACAAATTCTAGTTCAGCTCCTTGTGGTATCCAGAAGTTGGCAGTTAGGCATGGCTAATGAAGAAGAGATGAAGTTGGCAGAGACTCTCTTTATGGTTGGAAAGAGACTTGGCAAATAATTTCAGTCAAGAGAAAATGAAGAGAACATTCTTCATTTGTTAAAACAATGTTTGAGACAAGTGAAGCCATCACCTTCAGAGAAAATGGAGTTGGCACTAGCTCCTATAGTGAATTCTTTGAATCAGCCCTATTGGTTGGGGCATCCTGATGAAGAAACCAAGCTATTGATTTCTTCTTGTTTCATGGAGATAATAAGAATTGTAAATCCCCATTTGCCCTATGATGATGAAACTATGAAGATCATATTAAATATGATAGTGGAAAGTTTTCAAGATTTGGATGAAACTGGTAGTAGCTTTTTTTCAAGGAGAGCAGTTGTTTTAAAAAAAAAAATTGAAGTTAGTGCTTGCATCTTATTGATAGAATTGGAGATGGAGAATCAAAATTATCACTTGTTTAATTATCTTTTCACCTCGACCTAGAGTGAGCAAGAAGGCAGTATGCTTGTAGCTATCATAAATGTTCTGGTCTCTACAATTAAAGAAGCTGATAGTCTTCCTGAAAGTGTCTAAACTCTTCTCTTGGATACTTTGAAATGTGAAGAGCAGATTTCTCCCACTGCTGATTTGTTAGTTAAAGAAATTTCCAGTCAATGTGAAGATAAGTTGAAACCATTTTTGAAGAATATTTTTGTGAACAAAAAGGAGATTTCTGAAGCAGAAGAGGAGGATGAAATTTGGAATCCCTTTGAAGACATTGCAAAAGTTCAAGGTGTACCTACGGATTTGTACTCATCCGAGCATTCTATAGAAGAAGGTAATATGGCAGTGGAAGCTTTGAAGACTAGTGAGGTACTCTTGTTTCCTACAGAGAACAGTGAGTTGACTTGTGTTAAGAAGCCTCATGTTGAAGATTCAAAGAAAGAACTTTTGGAAACAAAAGTTGAACCAGAGATGCATGAAGAGGCCATAAGTGCAGATCCAAATGAAGAAGAAGTTGGGATGGAAGGAGTTATGAGTTCAATCAGTGAATTGCTTCTTCACAATTCTGAAGGATGTGTTGATGGTGTTTTCTGCACAGCAACAACTCAGACAGAAAATGATATTCTATCTCTCTTGAAAGGTAATCTCCAATAATGAATTACTAAAAATCACCCCAAGGTCTCTCGGGTGTTAGGTCATAACAATGCATAAAACAACTCAGATGAAATGTGAAATTGCTGGTAATCACAATCGGACCTTACTACAAGCAAACTGAACCCTTTCAATTTATCAGATCTGACAATATGATGATCTTGAATCCTAAATCTAACCAAATAATAAAGAAATTGCAAAAGATAGGGATGCAGGGAAGGTAATAAAATCTAAATTACTGAACGGACAAGCAATGTAAATGACATATATCTGGAATGGACCTATCTCAAATAACCAATTCCTGTTCGACCCACAAAGCAATCTTACAGAAACAGTGCAATCTTCTGAGGAATACAGATTTTCAAATCATAGACTTGCATCTACAACCGAACTTAAGCACATTTGAATATATGGTCCAGGTTGACTTCACCAGCCTACTACAATCAGATAGTTACTGGGAGTATAGACCAAAGATAGCTACCGACATTCCAACTATGAAATCACATACACCATTTATCCAACTAAACTAATTTATTTCTGAATATTAAACCCTAGATCTTCAAGCAATGTAAAAGATAGAACAAAAGAACCATGCAAGATGAGATAACACAAAGGATTTCACCAGGAAAACCACAATGCCTTCAATTGTATTAATCACCAAATGCTGCAACAATTCAACTGTTCTGAATATGATATTTACTTCAAGAAATTCTAAAACTCTAACTATTGCTCTTGCTAATCTCTACTATCAAAATCTTCTGAACTGAACCCTTACAATGAGGCAAGAATGCCTATTTATCGATTTTTTTCCCCAAAACATGTCGGCCCAGCCAAACATTTTACAAAATAATAAAAACCGCCAAAACAGGTCGGCCAAGGAAACAAACTAAGGCACACATTTAATGCCATCATCCAAGTCGGCCAAGGCACAGTCCCCAAGGAAGTCTGGTCCAATGCATGCCCTATGATAATGGGGAAGCACAAATCTCGAGATAAACATTAACCGCTGCTTCCTTTGTCCTTTCTCCGCGCTGGTGACCCTTGGACCTTCGAGAAAACTCCCTCCAGCTCAGCAATGGGTGGCAATGGCAAAACTTTGAGCTGGCATTTAATCGAATCAATTCCTTCATTGGATTGCCCGATGGTTTTCTTCCATTCCTCCTTGCTGGCCAAGTATCTATCTATCACTGCCAAATATGTAGCTGCATCATCAAGCATATGGCCAGTGACAACCTCATCAGAATCAGGGGCATAAACCTCATGCCACCACTCTTTCAATTGATCTAAACTCAGGTACTTAGGAGCCATCTTATTTCTCCCTGTCATCACTTCAAAAAATGCAATGCAACCATCATAGATTGCAGTGAGGTCAGCATCAATGGACTTTCTTCGTTTCTGTATCTTTTTCAGGGCTCCCTGCCTGATCTGCAATGCCTCGAACCATTCCCATGGTTCATCCAACCTGGTAGAGGGAAGAATTCCATCCTTGCCCAATTGTTCCTTGCCATGCCCACACAGAGGATATCTTACTCTCTGGGACCTGACTCTTCATGTCTAATCTCAATCTTTCTACCTCAAAAACTGCAGATGCCCCTGCACCACCTTTGGACTTCCCAGCAGCAGCTTTGCTTGATTCAGCCTGCACATCCAAGAATTGTCATTAAAATTCAACCATTAAGTTCATGTCAATCCCAAAGGTTAGCACACATCACATAAATCTATTAAAACCAAATGCCAATTGCCAATCTTCCGAGATCCGGAGAAATCAAATAATCCGGGAAAATCAGGTAAACCGGGAAAATACCGTCGAGGCAGAATTTTGGAGAAATCCGACCCAAACGGATTTCTGCTGCCAAAGCACTATTAGCCATGTAAATCATTAATATATTCCAAAATCAAAGGAAAATCATTAATTTTACTCTTTGGCAATCAAGAAATAGGCATTAACAATCATTCCATCAATCCTATCATCGAAATATACAAAAGAATGCAATCAGACAGGAAATCCAAAAAAAACCGGGCAGAACGGATTTTCGCGGACAGTATAAAATGTACCGGAAATTAACCCTGCCCGCGGAATAAGAGGAAACCGGGAAAATCCGAGAACCAGGAAATTCCGCGACGGCCTCGGAAACCCGAAAAATGGCAAAACGTGTAGCAAAAACGGAGCGACCACAAGATCTCCAATACC
This sequence comes from Sequoia sempervirens, assembly GCA_007258455.2. Lineage (NCBI taxonomy): Eukaryota > Viridiplantae > Streptophyta > Pinopsida > Cupressales > Cupressaceae > Sequoia > Sequoia sempervirens. The sequence continues at coordinate 9,852 of VDFB02158224.1, read as the reverse complement.
TAAGCTCAAACGAACCCAAAACCGACGACAATCACCAGACTCGAATATACAAAGGGTTCCAACTCTCAAAAGCGCTTCAAAGGAAGGATCCTCACGCTAAAAGACGATGCCCTAAATCGAATAACCAGAATTCCGCCATTAAAACCAGAGCAAGCTTTGGGGTTGGAAAATATCACTTCAGGATTTACCCAAACGCCCTCTAATCCTCACGGGACGGGGAAGCCAATACGAAACAGGGCGAAAGTCATTCAAACACAAGATCAAATCATCGCGCTAACCGAAACACCAAGGAAACCCTAAATTCGCATGGTAACACCTCCCGCGCCCAAAACAAACAAACAATACGACCCATAATTTTGTCTAACGTGTAAATATGCAATCAAGCGGACAAACGGAACTCATAGGGCACGAGAGATGGGTCTCAATAAAAAAAATGGATCAACCCGACTGGATAAATACGAAACCCAAAACCAAAACATGGGCCAACCCCAAAATTCAAGAATGCCCAGTACAAGAAAACCTCAAATCACCATGCAAGCAAACGGAAGGGCAACGAATACATACCATGGATCAAGACGGGCAGAAATCGAGCTCAGAAAGTCAATCCACGTGACAACACGTCCAAGCAACGAGATACTGGCAGCAACACTCAAGCAATTCACACGCAAACAAACCAAGATCAATCCTCAAAGTTCAAACAAAGTTCTGAATCGCCAGAGCAGAAAACAAGGAAGCAATCGAAGTTGGAATGAATCAGAAAATGCCCTAAATTCGCCCTTATACCCGTCTGAACCAAGGTACCTCAGCCATTAATGCGCGAAAAGACGTTTCTGACAAGTCCGAAAACCCGAGCCCCAAGTGGAATTTCGGAGAATCCTAGAATGCGCGGAGACACGGATTCCGCGGAAATGCAGAAACCGGGGAAATCAGGAAGATCGGAACTTTGACGGAATCCGGGAAAATCCGACTGGACCGGAAAATCCCGAAGTTAGGCAAAAACCCGGAATCGAAGAATCCGGCAAGAGACGGACAAGGAACCAGGGCCGGAAAAATCCGCCAGAGGCGGAAAATCTCGGATCTAGGTGAAAACCCGGACTTGGCCAAAACCTCAATTTCAATCAATTGCAACCCCAAGGCAAGGGCAAAGCCAGCAAAACCAACATGTCAAGACCCCAAAATGATAAATCCAATAAAATCAAAGGTCAAAGAAACCAAAAAAAGGGGGGTCCCCACTCCAAGTGGGGCGTGTGTGCAAAAACTGCACAACAAATGGCGACTCTATTGGGGAAATGCTCCTGAGCATTTCGATGACAAACTAGAATCAAGAACCCAGAACTCTGGTTTCAACTCAAGTACCTAGCCATCACCCTAAGTTAAAGCAAAGAAACTCCCAGCCATTCAGACATTCCTATACCAGGGTCCAAGTGTGTGCATGTGCATATCTTACCCACCTTCAGTTGCAAAGAACCAGACTTGGTATGAACAGGCTACGTAAAGATTCTGACCCTAAAAGTAACCTGGATAGAGCCTCGCTGCCAGTCAGGCGTTCATAGCCTCGACGAGGTTATCGCTGTGATCCTCCTGAACATAGCTCTACTGCCAGCCAGGCGTCTATAGCCCCGGCAGAGATATTCAGATCCCCCTGATGAGTTGAATTCGAACCTCAAGATTTTCAATATCCATTTCTTTTCTTTTGCTTCTTCTCTTTTCTTTTTTTTTTTTATACGAATATTTCTTTTTACTCAACTTATTCAACCTGTGAACAGTGAAGTTCACACTCAGGGCTGAGAACCACAGTGGCACTAGAGCAGAAAAAGATTTTTCACCTGTCCAGACCTTATAAGGACCTTTTACAACTTCAGGTATATTTAAAGATTAAAGGTATAAGACCCCAATACATTCCTGTTCAGACTGACCAGAAAACCTTCGCCTTACCACAAGGACAAATGACATAGGCAACGGAATTCATACCATAACATTCTGGAAAAAAGATCAAAGTTTGTAAGGGAAATATCAGGAACATTGAACCTGCTTTGCCACCATTATCATACAGATGCACCCACAATCCCACAAGGAGATAAGACCAAAAGCAAGAGCAACGCAAACCAAAGCAAACCTATGCTAACCAAACAAAACCAGCAAAGCGAAAGGGAAACCTACCCTAACCAAAACAAGCAAAACAAGCAAAGAAAGCAACCTAACTAACTATTTACAGGGCAAAGAGCTGAGAACAGCTCAAGACTGGAAATAATGTTTAAGATACTGCCCATTAACAGGCAGTGGCATGTCCTCTCCCGTGAGAGTCCTCAAACGGAAGGCATTATCTCCCAGAATTTCAGCAATCTGGTAAGGACCAAGCCATAATCTATCAAACTTACCATGGCTACCTTTCTGATCATGCGGCTTATCCCAATACAGGACAAGGTCAGAAATCCTAAAGGCCTTGACCTTAGCTCTCCTGTCGAACCATCGCTTGACTACCCCCTGATGTTTGGCGAATCTTTCAAGGGCATTATCCCGTTTTCCTCAAGATGCACCAATTCAGCTAATCTCGCTTCCCTTCTATCCCCCTCATCATAAAACTGGTTGATAAACTGCAGAGTTGGGATTTTAAGCTGGATAGGGAAAATTGGTTCCAGACCGTACACTAAATTATAAGGAGAGGTACCAATGGAGGACTTAACCCGAGTACGATCTGCCCAAAGAGCAAACCTAAGCTGGGTATGCTAGTCCTTTGGGTTCCTCTCTAACAGTTTTCAGATAACAGTCAACAGGTTCTTATTAGAGGATTCAGCTAGACCATTCCCCTGGGGATAATAATTAGATGCAAACTTAACAACAATGCCATGATCAAAAGCCCAGTTTGAGAATTTCAAAGATGCAAAGGCAGGACCATTATCACACACAACAGCAATAGGGCATCCAAACCGATTGAGAATAGTAGATTCAAGAAAATCAATTACTACCTCCGATGTACACTACCTACAAGCAAATGCTTCGGTCCACCTTGTAAAGTAGTCAGTAATGGTGAGGATATACCTGTGTCCAGCAGAAGATGGTGGATTGATGGGGCCGATGAAATCCATACCCCATTGAGCAAAAGGTTTTACCTCAATAACAGACTGGAGCGGAAGTGCTGCACACCTTTCCCGTGTCGCTGCCGTCTGGAAAGTGTGACAGGTCCGGACATGATGGTGAACATCCTTGAATAGTGTAGGTCAGTAGTATCCTGCCCTCAAAATCTGGTTTGCAGTAGCAATGGCAGAACCATGACCTGTGCCATATTTCTCATGAAACTCATTTATTACTCTTCCAGCTTCCTGTTTTCCAAGGCACCTCAAGTAAATACCTTCGTGATTCTTCTTGTATAGGACGGCCCCTTTCAGCATGAAACCATCACTTTTCAATCTCAAAGCTCGCCTCTGTACTGCATTTAAACGACCAGGAGCTCGCTGATTCAGCAAATAATAAACTATATCATCATACCAGCTATCTGGGGAAACCGCTTCAACATCATAGTTACAGACAGACAATTCAGGGCCTATCTCTGCCATGGTCTGGGTGAGTCCCTGTCCTCTTACCAGCTTCATGGGCTGGATCTCAATGTCATACTCCTGAAGCATGGTTACCCATTTAGCTCTGCGCTCCCCTAACTCATTCTGCATCAACAATAACTTAACTGCAGAATCAGGAACAATTGCAAACACCTTGTTTCTGAGGATATAGTGCCTGAATTTCTTTACTGCTTGGACAAGGGCATATGCTTGCTTCTCCACACATGGGTATTTCAACTCAGCATCCTTCAATGGCGTACTCATGAAAGCGATGGGATGCTCATTCCCCTCATCAGACTTTTGTGTCAGCATTCCAGCACATGAGTGGTCTGAAGCAAAGGAATAGATATAGAACGGTTTACTATAATCTGGACTGACCAACACTGGAGCATCAGCAATAGCTCTTTTGATCTCTGCAAAGGACTCCTTCGCTTCTGTGGTCCACTCGATCTTGGCATCTTGTTTTAACATGGCATTTAGTGGCTTGACAATCTCAGCAAATCCAGTGATGAATTTCCTGACAAAATTAATCTTACCAAAGAAAGATTTCATCTCTTTCTTGCTGGCAGGCGACTGAATTCTTAGGATGGCTTCCACCCTCTCTGGATCTATGGTGATTCCCTTCTCTGATATCACATGTCCTAACAACTTGCCTTCTGTAACCCCAAAAATACACTTCTTGGGATTCAAAGAGATGCCGAATTCCCTGCACTTCTGGAACACTTTACGCAGATCTGAGATATGATCCCCTCTATTTTTGGAGAAAACAGTCAGATCATCCATGTAAATGATAATGCACTTTCCTATGATATCCTTGAAAGCGATATCCATAGCTCGTTGGAACGTGGCTCCTGCATTGATAAGCCCAAATGGCATCCTCCTGTAGGCGAAAGTTCCCCACTTGGTTGTAAAGGCAGTCTTGTGTCTGTCCTCATACTGGACCATCACCTGATTATATCCGGAATAGCCGTCCAAAAAGGACATCATCTGAGATCCATTGACCACTTGTAACACTTCATCCAAAGAGGGAACTGGATAATTATCTTTTTCAGAGGACCTGTTCAAATTTCTGAAGTCTACACAGAGCCTAATTTCACCGTTCTTCTTTCTTACTGGCACTAGGTTAGCCACCCATGTTGAATGCCTGATAGGGAATATAATTCTAGCAGACAGCAATTTCTGAACTTCCTTCTGTATGAGGGGCTCCAGCAGTGCATTGATCGGTCTCTGCCTCTGTCTGAAAGGTTTGGCACCTGGCTTGAGAGGTATAGTGTGAGTTATGATGGATGTATCATAAGTCTTCAAATCTTCATAACCCCAGGCCACTATGTCTGGAAAGTCGTATAGAGCTCTGACTATGCCTTATTTTTCTTCAGGTGTACAGACCTTACCAATGAAAACATTCTTCACATTATCTTCAGTGCCCACATTGTGAGTGTCACACTGTCCACTAACAGACTCCTTCTTAGACTCCTGTTCCTGGTCTCTGATTTTGTCCATATCGAAAATTCTCTCCAGCTGTACCATTCCCCTCGGAATAGTATTGGACTTCAAATTTAGCACACCTTCCAGATCCAATTCTGCTTCTTGAGGTTCTGTTTCATCAATGATCTGTGAAGCAAAAACATCCGTGTTTGTGATAAAGTCAAGGATATGCTTATCATCCTCAAACACCTGAAAATTAGTCACATTGTCAGGGACTGACGGGACAGGAGTTATTTCAACAGTAAACTTCTTCAATCCTGATAGGGACAGGGGCTGCAAAGTACTGGCCGCTTGAGCTAGAGAATCAACAGTTTGATTCTTCTTCCTCGGGATCAATAGGATATTAAAAGCGTCGAACCCCTCGATGAGGTCCCACACCCTATGTCTATAGTTAGTTATTCTCCTGTCGTGACACGCATATTGCTTTTACTTGTTTGACCACTAATTCTGAGTCACCAAATACTTGCAAGACCCTGACCTTTTTCTTGAGTGACATAAGGAGTCCATGAATTAAAGCTTCATATTCAGCCACATTATTTGTACAATGAAATTGGAGTCTATGAACTGTGAAGAAACTCTTACCTTTTGGACTTATCAACTCAAATCCCGCTCCAGCCCCCTGCTTGGACTTAGATCCATCAAACTTGAGAGTCCAGTATTTTGTAGTGGTGGTCTTCTTCATTTTGTCTTTTGGCTTGTCAGTAATAGAGGCTTTCACAGCTACAACAGGTTTCTGATTTTCAGACTTTGCTTGCAGACTCTGCTCATCTGTGCTAGCCACCTGAGATGGATTCATGCTTTTGTGCACTTCTTTCACTGCTGTCTGACACAAGCAACACTCCAATTCTGAGTGAGAAGCATTGTGGACTCTGCACCAATTCGGCAAGAGTAACTCCTTGAAACTTGTCTTCCTTCCCAAGTAAGTTTGATTTTCGACACATTGCTTAATGAAATCCTGGAAATTGTCCAGTAAGCTAATCTGTCTATCCTCAGATTCTTCTTCTTCTTCAACTGATTCTGTCAGGACCTCAACAAGACTGGACCCTGTTTCAGCATCAACTGGCATCGTGTGCAACATCAACACTTCTTCTACATCAGATTCTTCATATGGGGCGGATAGCAAGTAGTTTCCCATTCCAGCTTCTGATATGAGAACCTCGGTCGAAGTCTTTTGGTATTCTGTTATCATGTACTTCATTCTAGGCTCCCTCTCAATCCTTATCTGATTAGGCACTCCCTTCCAGGGAAGCCACATGTGAGAGTGATCAGTAGACACATACCCATTCAGGGCCTTGGTGAAATCTCTTCCTAAAATTAAACCGTATGCGTTAGGAATGTCAGCTACCTGAATGTTGATAACCTGTTGGATTCTAGGATCCAAAGCAATCTGCATATGAATCATGTTCAATTCTCCTACCACACTTACTTTGGTCCTGTCCAACTGAGTAACCTTCTTCTGGGAGTCAGCAGGTGTTATTCCCAGAGCCCTACAAACTCCAAGGGGCATGACATTAGTGGAAGCACCAGAATCTAACAGACAATTGTGGAGGTTCTTACCAAAGATTCTGACAGAAATCAGAAATGGAGGAGTCTCCGTTTTTCCTTGAAACAAAGTGGGCTGAGTATCCATCTGGGCCACTTGAGTTCTGTCCCTTTCTTTTCCTCTATCTCCAGGGGGTGGATTAGTCCTATTCTGTGTCTGACTTTGTGTGTTCACAGGCTGAAAACTGGAGGTCTGGCTGACATGCTCACCAGAAGATTTGTCCAATGTCTTTGAATTCGCATCGTAAGTACCCAAGACAGCCTTTCTAATTGCAGGAAACCTCAACAATTCAAAAGCAGAAAGGTTTACCTTTAATTTTTTGAATTCCTCTGCGACGTACGAAGCCATCTGTTCTTCACTCATATCAGTAGAAACCTCTTTAGATGGTTCCTCTACCTTATCCTTACTTACTTGAACAGTCCTTTCCTTCTGTGGTTCTGCTTGAGCCTGTCTATCTTTCGAAAGGTATTGCTTAGAGACCTGTGGATAAGATGGATTGTTACTTGCATTAGGGTCTGGAGGAGTACTGAAGTTGTTGGGAGGAATGGAAGTGGTGTACGGTCCTCCAGGCTGTGGGCGCCTGTGAGGCATATCCCTCAATCCCTGTCTCTGGAACATCTGTACTTCTTCAACATGGGTTTCCTCCTGATCCAAGGGGCCATTGGCATTCATCTCCCCTTCGTTAAACAGCTGAGCTACTTCATCTCCATTACAAATCTGATCTGTTTCATCTTTCTGGAAATTAGGCTCCTCCGGTACATTTTCGTTACTGGTGGGAAAAGGAGCATGGTTCAACACCAGCATAGGGGAATCATATGAACTGGAAGGAACAATCTCCTGCCCATTCACATTGTTCTCTACCTCATACTGAAAGATAGAAGCCGCAGTCTGGAACTCAAGACATTCTAGTTCTGAATGCTGACTTGTTTTATGGAGCCTACACCATCCTGACAGGGCTGCTTCTGCGAGATACACACCAGTGGGAGGTTTATCCTGGCTGATTGGCTGGTTCGCAAATTGATTAACAGTTTGATTGGCTGGCTAATCCAATGGAGTAGGAACTCCTCCATTATTAGGCCCTGTATTCCAAGTTCTGTTCTGTCCCTGTGTTGGCCTTTTGTCAAATCCCGACCCACTTCTTTGGCCTCTATCAAAGTTTTGCCTCCTATCGTTGTTGAAACCTTTTTCCTGATTATACCCCCTATCATTGTAGAATCCTCTGTCGTTGCGTTGTCCCCTGTCAAAATTTTTCCCCTGTGAGAACTCTCTGTTCTGATTGGATTGCATTCCCTTTTGAGCAGCTTGTAATTGGCTATTCTGGTTTCTCAAATAAGTCACCTCTAGATTTAGCTTCTTTATTTGTTCAGCCATTTCATCAATCCTTTCCTTATTCGGGTCTCGGTAGGGAGGCTGGTTTGGGTTACTCAGAGGTGGGATAGGTACTGGGGCGGATCCCAAAGACTGATGCAACACTTTCGAATTCTGCAGATAAGCCGGGAAGCTATTTGACTGTGACTGGTACATAGGCTGGTTGACCTGTTGTTGAGGGAAGTTCATCATAGGAGAAACCTGATTCATAGGATGACCAGGGTGTGGTACCATTGATAATTGAGGAACCGGATTCATAATAGGGGTGTGATTGGTGAGGGCCTGATTTACTGCCTGAATCTGGTTAGGATGTGCGACGGGTCCCAGAGAGGGCAATGGCCCCGTCAAGTGCTGTCTCAAGTCTGTGCTAAGCTTGACAGCCTCCGTATAAGCATCTGTCAAGGTAGCTGGAGGGTTAGGTCTCCATTTCAGAAAGGTTGTTGTTAGACTATCTAGAGCTTCATAATATACTCCCAAGGCAGTACCATCATCTAGGACATATGGGTCTTGCAATCTGGTGAACGCACGATGGAATCTATTATTGAAACTGGCTATGGGTTCGTTGACTTCTCTCTTGACTTTGATAAATTGCAGGTATAGCTCATTAGCACTGATGGGTATTCGGAACTTTTGCAGAAAGGTCTTTTCAAGGTCACTCCAATTCTGAATTGAGCCAGCAGGGAGATGGTTGTACCAATAAAAGGCTTCTTCACCCAGGGAATAAGGAAATAACCTACAAGCAACATCTTCATGGACAATTCCTCTGTCTTTAAGGCAAGTTTGGAAAATCCTTATGTGTTCTTCTGCAGTTCTATTCGGGTCATTTACATGGAATTTCGAGCAGAAATGCTCAGGATTTTTAGGCATTACATTATAAGCCCCGAAGGACAAAGGTGATGGATTATTGGCAAGGAAAGCCATTGGTAGGAGCGGGGGTGGAGGTTGTGGTTGGTTAACGGCAGGTTGAGGCTGTCGAAGGGGAACCTCTTCAGGAACGGGTATTGCTTCAACCTCAGGGTGAGAAGATATGGACGATGTTGGTGAAGGGATAGGTAATGATGATACTCCCCTATATGAGGATGTGGATGATGTTGGTGATGGAGCGGGCGATGATGATTCTCCTCTCCCTCTAGTCCTTCTTGACCTATTGGGAAATTGAAGTTCCTCTAAATCTTCCTCTCTGGTGGTGGATCTGGTATTTCTCCTAAATCTCTCTGGAGAGATGGCATTCAAGAAACGATCCAGTGTGCTCATTCAGGCCCTCCTTCTAGCGCCAATCTGTTGATGGTGTTTTCTGCACAACAACAACTCAGATAGAATACAAAATCCTATCTCTCTTGAAAGGTAATCTCCAATAATGAATTACTGAAAATCACCCCAAGGTCTCTCGGGTGTTAGGTCATAACAATGCATAAAACAACTCAGATGAAATGTGAAATTGCTGGTAATCACAATCGGACCTTACTACAAGCAAGCTGAACCCTTTCAATTTATCAGATCTGACAATATGATGATCTTGAATCCTAAATCTAACCGAATAATAAAGAAAGTGCAAAAGATAGGGATGCAGGGAAGGTAATAAAATCTAAATTACCGAAAGGACAAGCAATGTAAATGACGTATATCTGGAATGGACCTATCTCAAATAACCAATTCCTGTTCGACCCACGAAGCGATCTTACAGAAACAGTGCAATCTTCTGAGGAATATAGATTTTCAAATCATAGACTTGCATCTACAACCGAACTTAAGCACATTTGAATATATGGTCCAGGTTGACTTCACCAGCCTACTACAATCAGATAGTTACTGGGAGTATAGACCAAAGATAGCTACTGACATTCCAACTATGAAATCACATACACCATTTATCCAAATAAACTAATTTATTTCTGAATATTA
>VDFB02158222.1:0-11233 GCA_007258455.2 Sequoia sempervirens | reverse complement strand
TAGAAACTATAGAGACCATCGAGACTGAGGACTCCCCACCCTCTAAGAAGCAACACACTAAAGCTATTCCAAGAGAAGGATCACAAGGAGTTTCCACAGGCCAAGTGCTCACAACAAGCTAGGAACCCGAAGTAAGTAAGTAGCTAGTGACAAGCAAAGCACTGCCAATAGCCAACCAACAGGTAATTTTCATTTCCACTTTTCTTACTTCTCAATCTTTAGTGTCCTCTTCCATTTCCACGACGCCCATTACTATAAGTGTTGGCCCTACTTTATCTACCCCTACCACAATGTTTGCGAGAGGTTTCTCCCAATTCGCCCAAACTAGGCCATTTATCTTAATGCCTCTGCCAACCTTAATGTCGGCCACCACTGCTCAATCCTTCCTCACCTCTCTTTCTGAGAGCTCAATGACCATTGGAACCCCTATTTCCCCTGCTACATTAGGTCCAACCCAGCATGCCTAGCAAATGAGCTCGATTGTGACCACCCCATCATCATAGTTGATGAGCCCTTCCACCAGTTCACAAACTAAACTATGGAAAATTCCCTTTTTCTCCCTTAAACTTTCAATCTCCCTCCAAAGAAAATTCAAGGGCCTGCTAAACAGGTATTTCCTTTTTCCCTGCCTCTTGGTGCACCTATCACTAGTAGACTAGTTTGGTCCTCATCTAAATTCATATCCCAAGGAGAAGCTGTAACTAAGGGTTCGTGTTTTGGGACATTAGATTTAAAGGTTAGCAAAGACTAAGAAACCCAAAGTAATTACAAAATACAATGGAAGTAAATAATAGAACAATTATACCTTTTAATTGATGAGAACTACATGATTCACTTTCGTAACACCTTCTAGCTTGCTGGCTGATGTGTTTCCCTCAGATTCGATGTGTGAGCAACCTAAAAATACAAGTCTAAATCCTACACCAAGCTTTGAAGGATTTTATTCCTGAGTGCCTATACCTATGACAATCCTAAATGACTAAAATCACCAATGGAAAATGACTATAATGCTTCTCCTTAAATCCTAAGGCCCTAAGAATTCTCCAAGAAATCAAGTTCTAAGCATCATAAAATGAATGAATCCCTTCCTTATGAGTAGGCTTGTCATTTTATAGAAAACCCAATTCTGAATGGACGGATCAGATTGAATCTTGACAAAGACCTAAAATGAAGGGTCAAGATTAAATCTGACCATCCCTAATTAGGGTTAGGGCAAGATCCTTAAATGAAGGGTCAAGATGTCATTTGAGAAGAATCAGATCAATGGTGGAGAAAATATGTAAGATAATTAATTTTAAAAATGAAGATTTTTAAAATCAAAAAGAAAAGGTGACCCACTTTGTGAGATTTAAAAATCACAAAGGTGGAAGGTGGGAAATCCACTTATGAATTACATAATGTTCTAATTCATAAGTGGGGGATTAATAAATAATTATCTTAATTATTTATTTTGGTGGAAATGAAAGTGGGATTAGTAAATGGTTAGTGGGAATAAATAAACAAGTTAGTGGAAATAATTCACATTATTAGATTCAAGGTGGGAATAATGCAAATTAATAAATTCAAGGTGGAATGTCCACTTATGAATTAAATAATGATTTAATTCATAAGTGGAATAAACAAATAAGTTCATCCAAAATGTGGATTTTAAAAACCATAAATAATCCTTTTTCAGATTATTTATCCAAAATGGACAATTAATTAAGAATGTGATGACATTTTAAATAATTTCATTTATTTAAAATGAGAAGAATGTTAATTCAGACAATTAAATAATTAAACATAATTATTCAATTTAGAAAATATGGTTTAGAAATTAAATAAATCAATGAATTTATTTAATTGTGATAATTAGTGACATATTAACTAGATGAATGAAATTCATTTATTTAGTGAGGATGAAGAATTAACCAGAAGACTTAAGACAATTAGCGACGTATTAAATAAATAAGATTTATTTATTTAATAATCATGAAGAATAAAAGGCTATGAATTAATTAAACAATAATGAATTATTTAATTAATAGTCGGACATAGATTAAGGACATTATGTTAGGATGAGAGTGGTATAAATAGAACTCGCAGGCCTAGGACATTTTTAAGTGTCTACATTTTGCCCCTCTTTGTCATAATGTAGCATGTCGCATTGTGACAAAAGAAAATAAGCTCTAAGTCATGCCCCAATGAAGGCTGCATAGGTACACTGAGATTTTTCAAATGTTGGTTCGGCTACAGAGCAGAGTGGTAGTAGATGTCAAAGCATTGACTATCTACACACGATGCCTGTTTGCCAGGTTTTCACCATGGTACTTACCCAAAGCACCTGTTTACCAGGTTTTCATTATTGGATGAATTATTTCTCTTTGTTATTTTTCAATTTTTTTGTTTTTTTATTTATTTTGTATTTTTAATGGTTGTCGGATAGACTTTCTGATGCTATGTATAGAACTTGTGTAAATGTAGATTGTTGATTGGCTCTATCAATTGTTCACCATCTAGAGTAGCCAACTGATATGTGCCAAAACCAAATGACGTGGTGATGATGTATGGACCTTAAACCAATTGGTTCAACTTGCCCGCTTTCTGTCACCCTATTTTTTTAGGGTTTTGCATGAGAACTGTTGCCAATGTCAAATTTCCTGACCATAACCTTCTTGTTGTAACTATGACAGAGATAGTTTTGATATGCCTATAGATGGTTCAAGGAATTTTGCCTCCTTTCTTCTAACATTTCTAGCTCGTGTAGGCATGACTGTCTATATTCTTCGTCATCCCTTAGACCCTTTAGGGAGACTCATAAAGAAGGAATTTCAACTTCAATAGGTAAGATAGCCTCAGCCCCAAAGACCAGGGAAAATGGAGTAGCTCCCTGTGAGGGTGTACCAACAAGCTTGTAAAGTAGCCCACAGAGCGTGTTGAGTTGGATATTCCAAATAATGGCTAGCATCATTGATACAAACTTTTTAAGGATTTTGACAATGGTTTTATTTGACGCTCAAATTTCGACCATTTCCTTGTGGGTACAAGGAGATGAAAAATGATGTTGATATGAAACCGCTTCACATAATTCCTCGAACGCCTTGGTTTTAAAAGGACGCCCGCTGTCGGGCTATAATGGATTGTAGGGGAGACCATACCAAAAAATGACAAGTTAAGGATAAACTTGATATTTTGTTGTATCGATTATGTATGCCGAAGGATGTATTTTGATCCACTTTGTAAAATAATGCTGGCGATGATGAATTTGTGACCATTGGACGAGGACAGATGAATCTTACCCACAAGATCGAGTCCCCATTGGGCAAAAGGCCAAGGAGAGGTGATCAGCCGAAGTTCCTGTGCTGGAGCATGGATCAAATCATTGTGTATTTGACATTGGCGACATATTTTGACAAATTCAAGTGCATCTTTCTCAATGGTTGGCTAGTAGTACCCAAGTCTCATTATCTTTTTGGCTAAAGTAGGACCACTTGAATGGGATCCACATATACCCTCATGTACCTCTCGCAAGGTCATTCGTGCTTCATCAGTGTCAAGACATCGAAGAAGGGAGTTATCAAAGCTACGACGGTAAAGGGTATCACTGAGGATGGTGTATCTAGCGGCTTTTTGGATAAAGGACTTTCGTTGGTTATTGGATAGGTTGGGGGGAAGGGTTTGGGACTTGAGGTAGTCATAAATGTCTTGATACCATGGAGAATTGGGACCAACAAGCTCGCAAACCATCTCTGATTCTGGTATGTCATATGCAGGAACCAAAAGTTGTTCTACCAAGAATTCAAATTGAGGTACATTACTAGGAATGTCCAGGAGAGAGCCAATTGTGGCCATTGCATTTGCTGCCTTATTTTGTATTCTTGGAATTTTCTCAAAATTCACCATGTGAAAATATGTTTGGAATCTATCAACTATTCATTTATAAGGCATTAATTTCTCAACCTTAGTGTCATAGTCATTGTTGACTTGGTTAATAACCAGTTGAGAACCTCCATAGACATGAAGTGTTCTAATTTTCCATTTGATGGCCATTCTAAGTTCTGTGACAAGTGCCTCATATTCTGCCACATTATTTGTACATGGAAAAGTAATGCGGAAGGACTTAGGGATAGAGTCTCCTTGAGGGGTGATAAATAGTATTCCTACCCCCGAGCCGTGATTAGTATGAGATCCATCAAAGTATAGTCTCCAAGGTGACTTAGGTTTTGTATGAAATATTGAATCATCTAGAAAATCCACTACTAGTGGATGATTTCCCTCTATAGGTGTGTTTTCCAGTTGATCTGCTATCACTTGTCCCTTTATTTCCTTTATTTCCATATACTGAATATCATACTCACTCAAGATCATTACCCATTTTTCCAGGCAACCTGTCAATGCTGCATGATTGAGGAGATATTTCATGGGATCAATCTTTGCCACCAAATGTGCCTGATGATTCAACATGTAGTGCCTTAATTTCTAAGCAACAAAGACAACTACTAGGCAAGCATGTTCGATGGTTCTGTAATTTATCTCATATCCGACCAGTGTCCTACTGATATAGTATATGGCCCTTTCCTTTTCTTCATGGTTTTTTTGTGCCAGTAATGCCCCCAGTACTGAAGTTGTTGCAAAAATGTACAAAATCAAATGTTTACTTTTGATTGGTGGCATTAAAACAGGTGGTGATAGTAAATAGTCTTTTACTTGTTGGAAGGCCTCTTGACACTTATCTGTCCATACAAAAGGGATACTTTTGCATAGAAGATACTAAAATGGATGACACTTGTTTCCCAGTTGTGCTATGAAGCATCAGATAGATTGTAGCCTACCTTGTAATGTCCTGAGTTCACTTATTCCTTTTGGAGGGGGCATGTCTAATATGGCTTTTACCTTGGCAGGATCGACTTCAATGCCTCTATGAGAAACAATGTATTCCAAAAGTTTTCCTGATGTCACACCAAAGACACATTTCTTTGGATTCAAGTGGACCTTGTACTCTTCTAGCCTCTTGAAAATTTTGTCTAACACCTTCAAGTGGTCTTTTCGTGTCAAAGATTTTTCCAAAAGGTCATCTACATAATCTTCCATTATTTGATGCATCATGTCATGGAATATGGTTGTCATGGTTTCCATATGTGGCACCTCGTGACTTTGGCACTAAAAAGGTGCCGATGTTCCAACAAGATGTGCCCTAGACATGTGAATGTTGTTTTGTGTTGATCTTCAGGGGTAATGCGAATTTGGTTATAACCAGAAAAACCATCCATGAGGGACAACATCTCATATCCTGCCGTAAGGTCCACTATGATGTCAATGTTTGGCAAGGGGAAGTCATCCTTTGGATAGGACTTATTCAGGTTCCAAAAATCCATGTAGATGTGAATTTGACCATTTGGCTTTGTGACTGGTACAAGATTTGATATCCATTTGGTGTACTCTATGGACCATATGAATCCCACATCTAACAACTTCTTGAGTTCTACTTTGACTAACAAGGCGATCTGTGGGTGCATCTTTCATAGCTTCTATTTCATTGGCTTGGCATCTAGAAATAATGGCAAATGGTGCAAGACAAGTTTTGGATCCAACCCAAGAATATCGGCATAATACCATGCAAAGTTGACCTTACGCTCTAAAAATAATTTGTGGAACTCAGGTTTCTCTTCCTCTGTCAAAGATGCTGCGAAGAGGACCATCTAGATCTCTGCTAGGATAGATTATTTCCATGTGCCCCTATGAGCATGGCTAATTTTTCTTGAGTCACAGGAAGAAATTCTAGTCCTCCATCTTTGTGCACCTCAGAGAGGTTTTCACCCAGAGATACATCCTTTATTTTTACTTTTTTATCATTAGAAGGTGCCTTTCGGTTTTCACCTAAAGATGTGTCTTTTTTTGTTTTATTTTTATTTCTTTTTCATTTTAAGCATTCAGAGGATGGAGCAAGCCTCAAAGCAAGACAATCTAGGTCAATGGAAAAATCCAAATTCTTGTGGTCTCCACCCCAGATACCCCGTAGTCCCATGAATTTAATGGCCTCATCATTTTGAAATATTTCCATAACTGGTGGGCCCTGTTGATCCCAATCGATTAGTTGTGGGTAGACTAAGGAAATACCATCATCATTATTGGTGAATGGTGGGTAGGATGCGGAAAGCATGCTGACGGATTCAGAGAGGTTAAAGATAAGATTGTCATCGTCGGGCTCTATATCAGATTCTATCTAGTACTCTGCCTCACTTGATTCACCCTCATCGGCGAAGTAAGGAACAAAGGGCATGGGGTCAATGTCAAGAGGTGTCATGATTCGGGGATGGATCCAAATGACATTCATTAGGTTCAGTAGGGTAGACGAGTATGTCAGGATTATGGTCAATAGGAGTAGAAGAGGATTTGGACTGGGTGTTGTTTGGTGTCATGTCAATTTTGAACATTTTCCAGAATCTCTCTTCAAATGTAAGCTCTCCAGGTTCAAGGAACAATTCATCAAGGCAACAGTCACTTAGGGATCGTTGGGAGCCAAATTCCCATTCGTGGGAGTCAGTTTCAGAAAGGGGATCTTCAATTGTCTCAACACAGTCTGAAGCATTTACTCTCTCGCTAGAAAGTGCATTGGTACTATGATCACCAGATTCTCCTGGTCCTAACCCTAACCCAAGATGTTTAGGTCTTCCTTTAGGTGCTAGAGGTTCTTGCCTTCCTGTCTTGTGCTTGCCGAGGCCACTAATTCCATCGTAGCCTTTTTCCTTTATCATGTCATATCCTTTACCATACATTTTTACTGGCAAGGGAGTTGGATCCTCTAGTTCTCTATAAATCCAAGATAGCACATTGTCAATGTCCTCTTGACTCATTTCACCCCACTTTATGAATACTATTTTTGGAGGGACTCTAAAAATTTCTTTTGACTCTAACATGAAGCAAGGCTTGCCGTAGACCTGGGGAGACTTAGGCATCCTCGTTATGCAATAGGCCGTATTCAACTTATACTCTCCACACCCTTGGTCTTGGATCTTAATACTTGCGTCGATGCTTGGGGTGATGGATGAAGTGGTAGATGTCATGGAGGTGGTCATGGTTGCTAAAGAAGCAGAAGTGGATGTTGTGGTAGTGGATGTGGATGTGGGAGGCTTTGCAAGTGTTGATGGGTCAAGGAATTTAGAGGATGAAGATGTCGAAGCTTCACATTTAATAGGCACTTGGCGCTCTGAGACACCTCTCAAGTTGGTACAATATTGAAATGGGTCATGGTCTCCATATATGGTAATCTCAGTGCCTTCAAAGGGAAACTTCAAACAGTGGTGGTATGTGGAAGGGACAACTTTCAAGGAGTGAATCCAAGGTCGACCAAGTAGAATATTGTATGGAAGTTCTAGATCCAGGACTTGACAAGTGGTGTCCACAATGACTGGTCCGATATGAATTGGAAGTGAAATTATTCCCCAGGAGGTATGTTCTTCATCATCATATGCCTTTATAACAATGCTCTTTGTAGTGTCCACACAAGCATCAGAAAATCCTAGAGCCTTAACCAATTTTAAGGAGCATATGTTTAGTCCTACTCCGCCATCTACTAACACTCGTCTAACCTTATGCTTATGGATAAAGACTTCTATGTGAAGGGCATCATTATGCTTGGATTTAGACGATGATTAGTCTTGGTTTGAAAAAGTTATATGGTGGGGAGTGGTAAGATATCCCACCATGGCCTCAAATTGATTGACATCAATGTCTTGGGGAACAAAAGACTCTTGTAATGTTTTGTCGAGTATAGCCTTATGTGCTAGGAAAATGCATAGCAACTCAAGTATAGAAATTTGTGTAGGTGTCTTCCCAAGCTGGTCAATAAGGTTAAAATTTCCTTTAGGCTGGGCTTGTTTGGTAAATGGATGAGATTGTGATTGTTGGGCGGACAGGCCAGCTATTGCTATCTTTGGTTGTCTAGGAGGAGGAGGGCTGGCTATGGTGACTTTTCCCCTGCAGGTAGTGACATTGCATTTAGGGGCTTTTCTGACAGTAATCATATTGACATGTTCAACAACTATTCTAATATGGTTTATGATGGGTCCGCCAGAATAGTCATATGCAATACGGGCATGGTTGGCTTGATTATTGTTATTGGTTTTTGATGTGGAAGGGTTACTAGAACCATGGTCCTGCAGTGGGTTTTTGTGTATGATATGGTCTAAATTAGATGCAAATTGTGGTCCACCTATCTCAATGGTACGATTATTGATAAGGTCTTGTACCAAATTTTTTAGTTGTCGAAAATTAGAGGTTGTATGTCCTTTCACTCAATGATACTCACAAAATGCATTATCATTCCACCATGTTGGTTTGAATTGTCCTTGGTCATATGATTTGGGTTCTTGGAGCGTGATGACTCCATTTTGGATGCATTTCTTGAGGACTTATTCGATGGGTTCGTCCAAGAGAGTGTATGTGCAACCCCTGGGGAATTGTCTTACTTGATGGTATTGTCCTTGATTATTTTGGCTACCTTGGTTGTTTGAAGATACGTTGGTAAGGGGTGTCGATGTCACTGTTGTCTTGTTTTGTGGTTGAACCCCCCCTTAGAGCCAATACAGGACCCATAGTATTTACTACCTTGGCATCAACAACACCATCATTGCTAATGTGTTTATTCTTTACCTAGTACTTATTCCTATCAACGGGAGGATTTGGACTTGCATTTGTGTTTTTAGGGACATATTTTAATCTTCCCTCAGCAATAAGAGCTTTCTCAAGTTGGTCGCCCTGTTCGACTAGGTCTACGAAGGTTGTACAACAATGAACTTGCAAGCCATTTCTCAATGGGTCTAGGAGCGTTTGTACAAACATGCCAACCTTCTCCTTTTCAGGTATGTCTATGTGATAGCGACTTGCTAAGCCTCTCCATCATTGGAAAAATGGGATAAGAGTTTCACCAACGTCTTCTTGTGTAAGTGTGCATAAGCTAGTAATGGAGGTGTCTGTGTCAATGTTATAGACATAATTTTTAATAAATTTTCCTACAAGTTCCTTCCATGTTTTTATTCCCTTCAAAGTGGAGAACCATTCAAGTGTGGGTCCTGTTAGACTTTTGGAGAATAGTCTCATCAAGTAAGTGTGTTCATATGCGATGTCCATACAGTTGGTTGTGAATTCTCAAACGTGCTCAATAGGATTCATCTTGCCTTTGTATTTGGTGAAGTTTGGGGCCACATATCTAGGAGGAAATGGTGGCATGTATAGAGTTGTGTCAAAATGATATGGCATAGGTCATATGACATGGGTGGTGTTCTGTTGGATGTTTGCATGTTTTCCATCTATTTTTGGAGGTCTACCATTCTGGCTATCAAGGCATCTATTATGGGATTATTGGTCACATCACACATGGGAGTGATGTGTATCCCCTGAGTCCCCATTGATTGCGATAGCATGTTCGAATTTGGATGTGACATTTTTTGTTGTGAAATGTATGATATGTCTTGGTTTGGCGATTGTTGGTATTGCCAATTTTGATGAGGAATGTGTTGTTGTGTGTGGATCTGTGAAGAATATGTGGGGATGTGTGATCCAACCATATTTGTCAATATTTGGGGAATCTGGTAACCTTGACTATTTTGGTGCCCCAGGGTATTCATTCGTTGTGTCATTTGGGTGCCTTGTCCACATTGGAAGAATTGGCCATGTGGGATGTTGGTATTTTTTCCTTGGAATTGTCCATGCAGAAGTTGTTATTTTGTCCTTGTGAGGCATTGATGTTCAATTGTGATGATGTGTTAACGTTTGGTTGGGAACCTTTGATGCGCATACATCATTTAGTTCCTCCAAAGGGGTTGAATGAGGTTCCAACATAAGGACGTAATGATGATGTACCTATGGTCATAGATGAAGTTCCAAATATGGGGTTTGAGGAACCTCCCCCCATTGCTATAGATCCAAGGGTAGTTCCAGCTATTTGTGAAGTTGTCATTGACATTGTGGGCATGGATTGTGATATTGCTTGTGGCATGGTGGGTGTTCCTCCAATAGGTGTTGCATTGATTGAGTTGGAGGTGTTTTGATTTATGGTGCCACTAGAGGTAATATTGATGGCGTTTGTAGCAATTAGTGTGGTGACAACAATATTATTGTGGGAGGCATTGTTCGTGTTTTGTTGAGGTGTCACGTTTGGTGTCATGTTGTCTAGGGAAAAAGGTCTTATGGTATTAATGTCAAATCCTCTTGGTAGTTTTTCCCCTTGGTCCAAGAGCATAGCAAGGTATCTGTCAGCATCATTCAATACCAAGTCCTCTACAAATGAAGCTACGTTAGGATTTTGGGCTGCAGCCTCTAAATCTTCAACTACTACTTGTCCATTACGGTCTCTTTGTATGAAGGGTTCAAATGGATTTCGAGAGGATGTTGGTAGGTTCATGGAAGATTGTATGTTCATGTTGGTAAATGGATCATTAAAAGTCATGTCTTGGTTTATATCATAGGTGTTGGTGTTGATGTTGGTATTAAAGTCTTGTCCAAATTTTGCCATTTGTCTTTTCTTTCTTTGAAGCCTAGTTTCGACCATAAAAGAGAATTTCTCAAATGAGGATAATGATTATGACAACTAGTCTATGTTTTTGGTGTTTTTGTGATAAGGATGACAATGCAAGGTGATTATGACATTTTTCTAAGGAAATGATTTA
The DNA here is from genome assembly GCA_007258455.2 of Sequoia sempervirens. Lineage (NCBI taxonomy): Eukaryota > Viridiplantae > Streptophyta > Pinopsida > Cupressales > Cupressaceae > Sequoia > Sequoia sempervirens. Next base: position 587 of record VDFB02158222.1, on the reverse strand, counting down.
TGTAAGATGACAAAATTGCCAAAGCAGAATGTCAAAGGTCAAGGCGACAATGATGAATAAGATATCCTTTTGGATTTTTAGGCATAAAATATGAAAAGTATGGACTAAGATGAATGCAATGTGGAGAAAGGTTTTCCTAACCACTCTAAGCTTAATCTATGTCTTAATTTTGGTTATCAAAGGACTTGTTAAAGGGACTAAGTGACAAGGTCAAAATGACTAGTGAGTTTTCCTAACTAGACTGTTGAGTTGGAAATTCCAACAAAAAAGACAATGACTGAAAATGAGATTGTTTGACTAAGTCCCAAGATAACCTACTCTTGAAGGCAATGATTTTGCAAAGTGTGATGAGGTGGCCTAATCCAAAGTCTGCAAAGATGAAAACCTAAGGGAAAATCTATGTAGGAAAGGATGATTAGGAAGCCTAGGGAATGCAACTAAAATTAACAAGGTTGAACCTAAAGTAAAAATGCAAGCTAATGGTTGAATGATGAAATTTTTGAGCAATTTCAGTTCTGGTTTCTAACAAAGACTTCTAGAAAAGATGTTGGACAGTAGGCAAAATTGTTGGATTCAAATTCACTTTT
>VDFB02158221.1:0-34271 GCA_007258455.2 Sequoia sempervirens | reverse complement strand
ATATTTCTCATTATAAATAAATTAATTATTATTAGAAATTTTGATAAAAATAATTTTTTATTTATAATTTTTTAAATTTGATTATTGAAGACAATTATAATGTTCAAATTTTTAGAACAAAATTTTAAATATTTAATGTATAAGATTTTATGTAAATCTTTAAATTTTAAACTTTTTTAATTTATAAAATAAATATAATTTTTTTGAATTAGTACTGTTCTTAAATAAGATAGAAAATAAAAATATTTAACTATTATAAATAGAATCTTCAATGTACAAAAAAAGAAAATAAAATATAATATTTTTTTTTTAAAATTAAATTTCATTTAAATTTGTATACTCTTCCCTATCATATGTATTTAAATTTGATTATTGAAGACAATTATAATGTTCAAATATTTAGAACAAAATTTCAAATATTTAATGTATAACATTTTATGTAAATCTTTAAATTTTAAACATTTTTAATATAAAATGAGTATAAATTTTTTGAATATAATGTTTGTTTAATTTTTTAAAATAAGATAGACAATAAAAATGTTTAAATTTAATATAAAATATTAAAATCTTGTAAATACAAAAAACAAAATTAAAATATAATCTTATTTTTTAAATAAATTTCATTTAAATTTTATACTCTTTCCTATCTTATGTATTTTACATTAAAATAAATTATTATTTTTAAATTTTTTAATTTTATGATTAAAATAAAAACTTATTTTTATCAAAATTTATAGTAATAATTTTTATTAAAGATATTAAAATTTTAATATTTTCTATACTAAATATTTTATCTATTTTACATTAAAATAAAATTTTAAATTTTTATTAAATTTTATTAATATTTTAAGTATTTTTATAATTTTAAAATTATGATTAAATATTGAAAATTAAAAATAAATATTTAATTAAAAAACAAAATTAAAATATAATCTTATTTTTTTTATATTAAATATAAGGAGGTCAAACAAGGTACAAAAGCTCCAGAGCTTAAAGAGTTCTGCCTCCAGAGTATATTCCAGCTCCGTAAATAGAGTGGAATTCAGCCAAAAGGATCGGGAGATACAAAGGAAGATCCGATAATGTTACATTATTTCCATACAAAAGGTACTGTTATAATCAACAAGACATCAAAGAAAAGTGATGTTATCCATTTTGATCAATCCGTAACCCACCCTTGTTCACCTCCATCCATAACAGACATCTCCGACCCAAAGATGATATCGGGCAGTCCTGTCAGCTTTGAATGTTGTTCTTCACCTCTGAGTACAATCTGGGGGGGGTGTTATTTTGAAAAGCTCGATGATTTAGAGAAGTGTCCCTCCAGGCGTAACCTCCCTTCATCTCATAGATGAAGAAAGTAGTATAACCATCCTTGAGGAAATGTTTGAGTTTCTTCCTTTCAATGAACATGGTGGTTCGCACCTGCAAAAATATTTTAAAGAAAGTGAGTTTTCTAAAGGACTCAGTAAGATCACGGGGGTTATTCTGAAATCTTTCTTCATTTCTGCACTTCCAGATTTTCCATAAAACATTAGAGGAGAGGATCTTCCAAAAAAGATTAGAGTCATGTTTTAAACCATCAATATGACCAGTAACAATCTCAAGAATAGTAAAAAGCATAGGATAGGTAATGCCAAACATAAGCCAAATTTCCTTCGTAAAGATACAGTCAAGCAGGATGTGTCTAGCCGTTTCTGGGAGTCTACAAAATTTACAGTAATCAGACTCGGCAATGCCTCTACTGACAGGGAGTTTGTTAAGGAGAAGGAGCCAGTTGAAGCATTTAATCTTAGGCTCGGTGGGACCTTTCCACAGGCGCTCAAAGTGATTCTTCTAGGTGCGGGTGTCAAGCATGGAATACCAGACAGAGTTAACATGATCAATGATGGTTTCAGAATGACCAATAACATTGTATATGTTCTTTGCTTTGATCTTGGAAAGCATAGTACCGTCGGGCCACTTACAGCCAAGGAACCTATGGGAATCCACATGACAGGAGGAAGGGAGATCCTTCGAAGCCTTGACAATCACATTATACATTTTCTTTTGGGAAATGGGGAGGTCAAATTTGATTATGAGATCCTCCCAACTGATTAACTTGTCATACTCAAAAATGTCGGCGAAAAGGGAAATGCCTTTGCCCGACCAGTGTCTAGCAGAGCAGCCTTGGGAGAGAGCAAGGGGCTTGCCTGAGGAAGATAAGTTCCACCAAATGGACCTTTCACCAAAAATTTGGCAATCATCATGGAAGGCCTTGTTAGAAACAAAATTTTTAACTTGGTCCCAAGCCTTCCAAATGGATCTAAAGACCGTAGATCATTGAACGAGAACAGGAAAGTTACCAATGACAAGGTCACTAAACGGAAGATTCTTCCAAGACTTCGCATATTTAGGGAGACCTCTTTCAATGTTGCTCCTAACAAGAACCTTCCAAGGATCATTGCCATCAAGGGAATGAAATATCCACTTGGCGGAAAGGGCGAATCCTTGAAGCTTGAGATCCTTCAAACCAAGACCCCCAAGCAGCTTATTGACATGGCACCATTCCCACTTGACAGCGTGCATTTTCTTTTTTCCTTTACCATCAGACCAGAGAAAGCTTCTAACAGCCTTTTGGATTTCAAGGATTTGATAGTTACTGAACATCCAAGCCGAGGAATAGTAGATGTTATAAGATGAAAGAATTTTTTGACAGACCTGGATTCTGCTAGCCAAGGACAAGGTCCTGTTATGCCATTTGTTTAGCTTTTTGATGATCTTATCTTTGACCCACGACCACATGTCTTTAAGGGAAGGGTCTATAGAGAAGGGTAAGCCCAGGTAGTGCACAATCTTGTGCGGACCACCCCACTGAAAGTTGTAGCCTTTAAACCAATCCGGGGGCTGCACATCCCAGCCAAGACAGATAGATTTGGAATGGGAAAGCCTCGCCCCAGAGACACTACAGAATAACTTGAGTTTGGAGGTCAGAGCCTCAAAGTTATCAGGTCTAGCATCAAAGAAGATAGCAGTGTCATCAGCAAATTGGCAATTAAGGAGCTCCTTGTTGTTGGGGAGAGATATACCCTTGACAGCCGGGGAGAAAGAGTTATCCCTCAGGATGTAGAAAAGGGCTTCAGAAGCTATAACGAAGAGGGCAGGGGCCAAGGGGCAGCCTTGTCTGATAGATCTACTATGGGGGAAGGAGGCAGAGAGAGACCCATTAACATCAATCCGAGCCGAGGCATCTTTGAGGAGAATATTAACAGCATCACAAAACTTCCTAGGAAAGCCGAAGGCCTTGAGCATCATAGTGATAAAGTTCCACTCCACCCTATCATAGGCCTTTTCAAAGTCAAGAAGGAACATGGCAGAGTTTTGCTTGGAGTAGTTGGACCAATTCATGGCTTCTGAACTAGTAATCAGGTTTTCGAGGATAAATCTACCTTTTATAAAACCTCTATACTGAACCCAAGGATAACCTTGAGAAAAATAAAAATAAGGCTGCACAGAGTTTAAGGTGAGAAAATCAAGATACCGTATTTGTTTGACAACCTGACTGGCATATACGACACTAGCAGACGGTTAGCACAGCAGGTATGGATTGGTTCATGATGCATGGATGCAGCATCCATGCTCGGTAGAAATTGTTTCCTCCATAGACACTGCCACCCATGGGATGGGGATTTCGGTTTTGGGCAACGTCTATCCAGCCCCAGGAATGCACCCGGGGCATAGATGCATCATGCATGGATAGCACTGCATCGTTTTCAGGGCAGAGTTGTACACTGAGTTTGATCGGTGGTGGCAGATACCGTGCTTTTACATGGCAACATTTGGTTATATGCTTTTTTAAACATTTTTTAACATGGCAACATTTTGTTATTTTTTTTTAAACCATTTTTTTAACATGTTATAAGACTGTTTTGATTTTTTAAAAGGAGTCTAGTTAAATGATTGTTATATTTATTTTAAATTATTTATTTCATATATTTATTTTATTTATTTTTAATATGAAATTTAAAATATAAAATTTTAAAATAAATTTAACATATTTATTTTAAATTATTTATTTTACATATTTACTTTTTATTTATTTAAAATATGAAATAAAAATTAATTGATATGTAAAAAAAATTTAGTGTAAATTATAAACTATAAAACATAATATATAATATAAAGCATTAAGTTTGAATTTTAAATCTAATAACAAAACTATTCTTTAAATGTTAAATAGTATATTATATATATAATTTAAAAAATAATATAGCAATTAAATGTAAAGTAGATAGTAATGAAAATAATAATTAAAAATAAATAAATAAATAATAAACTTATTAAGTTAATATACATTTAAATAAATATTATTACAAAATTGTAATATTAATTAAATATCAACCTAAAAAATATAATTATTATATTAAAACAATATTAACATTATTAATCTATACAAATTTTAATTATATTATATTTTATTTGTGTTTATATTGTACTTTAATTGTATTGGAAAAAATAGTATTAATTACTAGACATTATTAATGTTTAAAATAATAAAATATAAAAATATAAATTTCCACCATAAAAAAAAACTAATATAAATAAAATATAATATAATTCAAAGAATATAAAAAATAGAATTTAAATTAAAATATAGAGTTTAATTTAGAATATGTAGAATTCTAATAACACAACTATTCTCTCAATATATAGTAGTATATTTTATATATGATTTACAAAATAAGACATTAATTAAAATTAAATTGTTCAATATATTTAATATATTAACACCTGACAATAATGTATTTGTAATATAATAATGCCTAACAATTGTTAAAAAATATATATTAATTAAGATTAAATTGTTCAATATATTTGTAATATAGATTTAATTAAATTCAATTTTTAAAAAACATTAATAATGTCTAGTAATTAATTACATAATTTTGACTATTTTTTCAAATACAATTAAAGTACAAATGTAAACATAAATAAAATATAATATAATTAAAATTTGTATAGATTAATAATGTTAGTATTTTTTTAATATAATAATTATATTTTTTAGGTTGATATTTAATTAATATTACAATCTTGTAATACTTTTTTATTTAAATATATATTAACTTAATAAGTTTATTATTTATTTATTTATTTTTAATTATTATTTTCATTACTATCTATTTTGCATTTAATTGATTTATTATTTTTTAAATTATATATAAAATATATTTTTTAACATTTAAAGAATAGTTTTGTTATTAGATTTAAAATTCAACATTTAACTTAATGTTTTATATTATATATTATGTTTTACAGTTTATAATTTACACTAAATATTTTTTTACATATCAATTAATTTTTATTTCATATTTTAAATAAATAAAAAATAAATAATTTAAAATAAATATGTTAAATTTATGTTTTAGGAAGTAGGTGTTGGGAGTGACTAAGTTAAAGTGGTATTTTTTTTATTGGTAATATTGATAGAACAAGAAGATATTCTAAAGATCTTTCTTGAAGCTACTTGTCAATTGGAGTTATCTTCCACTATTGTTAAAAAAAATCAAAGTGACTAAGTCAAAGTGATTTTTGGGTGACTAAGTTTTACAGTTCTTAGATAAAGCTTGGGATTAGAATTAAATTAAGGTTAGGGTTAGGATTCTTAAATAAAGCTTGGGGTTAGAATAAGGGTTCCATTTAGGGTTAGGGTTCAATAAGGGACAACTATAGTTAGGGTTAGACTTATGGTGTTCAAATATAGGGTCAAGGTATTATGATTAGTGTTTGAAATAGTGTTATAGGTAACGTTAGATTTCAATTAGGATTGGGGTTAGGGTGTTCAACTAAGGTTAGGATTATAATTATGATTAGTGTTAAAATTAGTATTATAGTTAGGATTGAACTTTTAATTAGGATTATGGTTAGGGTTTACTTAGGTTTAGGGTTAGAGTTAGGGTTCTAGGACAAAGCTTTAGGTTAGAATTAAATTAAAGTTATGGTTATCTCAGATAAAGCTTGGGGTTAGAATAAGGGTTCCAATTAGGGTTTGGTTTTAATTTGTTTACAATTAAATTAGGATTCTAAGACTTAGGTTTCATTAAAATTCAAGTTAAAAAAGTCTTGAATTTTGATTAGGCTTAGGGTTTATGTTCTAGGGTAAAGCTTGGGGTTAGTGTTTATGTTCAATTATGGTTAGAATTAGGGTTGTATTTCAATTAAAGTTAGTGTTAGGTTAGGGTTAGCAATTATGGTTTATGATTAAGGTTTGGTTGGAGTTAGGGTTAGAGTTAGGGAATTGGGGCTTAGTTAGTGTTAGGGTTATCTTGGGTTAAATTAGTGATGATTATGGTTTAATTATGGTTAAGATTTAATTAAGATTAGGTTTAGGGTACAACTGGTATATGTGATAAAGTTTTTGGTTATGGTTATGGTTGGGGTTGGAGTCAGGGTTGGGGCTACAATTCAACTAGAGTTAGGATTATAATTCCAATTAACATTATGATTAAAATTTAATTAGGATTTAACTAGGGTTATGGTTAGAGGTTATATTCAATTAGGGTTATGGTTAGGGGTTATATTCAATTAGGGTAATTGTTTAACTAGGGTTAGGATTAGGGTTCAATTAGGGTTAGGGTTATAGTTAGGTTAAGGTTAGGGTTTAATTATAATTACTCTTAGGGTTTTATTAGGATTATAATTAGAGTTGGTATTGTAATTAGGAGTATGGTTTGTGTTAGAATGAATATTATGAGTTGGTTAGAATTATGGTTATGGTTGAATTTCAATTACGATTATGGGTAGGGTAGGTTAAGGTTAGGATTACAACTCAACTAAAGTAAGGGTTAGAGTTAGGATTCTAAGATAGAACTTGTGATTAGAATTAATGTGAAGCTTTAGGGTTCAATTAGGTTTTGGGTTCTAGATTTGAAAATAATTGAAATAAGGAATTATTTTATAACATATATCTATACACTTACCAATTTAAATAAAATTCTAACATAAGAAAATAAAAAGAAATAATTTGTGATAACTTTGTGTATTTTATATATATTATTAATTAATATATGTATGCTAGTTTAAATAAAGACACAAGCTCTTAATAAAATTACAAATAAAATAATAATTGAAAGAAAAGTGTAAGCACTTAAAAGTAAATCAAAATATTTCTATGAGTCAATTTTATGTCCCTTTTAAAATTTATTAAGAGTAGAAACATTTTTTTTATAGTAAGCATATAAACAATTTAAATTAGAGAATAATTGTTAAACATTAAATTAATCAAAATTATGAGGATTAAATTTAAATTATTCTTCAAAAAATTATTAAACATATTATAGCAATGTAATATTTTAGTAAACATATAAATAAATTATATAAAAAGATAAACATTAAATACAATTTAAATTGACAATCATAAAAATTATTTAAAGAAGATTATAAATTTATAATAAAATAATATTAACATTTTTTAAAATAACATTAACTATAAATACAAATACAATTCAAATATAAAGTATTCAAAAAAATTAAATCATTTTTTAAAAATTATTAAATATAAAAAATAATTTTAAAAACTGAAAAATACTAAAAATACAAATACATTCAAATAAAATTTATTAAAAATTTAAATTATTTTTTAAAAAATGATTAAATATATATTTTTTGAAATATAAATGTTTAATTACAATAAAAAGATGTAAACACAAACAATTTAAATTTTTTTTAATTAAAATTAAATTTAAAATGACTTCTAAATTATTTAGAGAACAAAACTTACTATTCCTAACTTTATTAAAAAAAATAAAAAATTATGAAGGCCGCTTCTCATGAATTTGTTATTTCACCGTACTCGCAGGGATTGACGAGACAAGCCAACCGTAGTATTCAAATTTCAATGACATTAATTCCATTTCCATTGTACGAAACTGTTAAATTCTTCGCCCACTGTACGAAATGCATGGATGGGCATGCAGCGGCGGCAAAGGCTATGCAAGTGACAATTTGCACCAGGGCATGGATGGATGGGCATGGATGCGACTGCCTTGTTTCTTTCGCCCACCATATTTTACGTGCAACCTCTATCCTTCGTAAATTCTACACATTCTACCATCCGTAAATTCTGCACATTCTGCCTCGTTTCTTTTGCCCACCATATTTTACGTGTAACCTCTGTCCTCCGTAAATTCTGCACATTCTGTCCTTAGTATTTAATGGTAATTGCGCCCATTTTTATTCCGTTTACTCTCTTGTTAGGTGTTGTCATAATAGTCCTGAGAGGAACGGATTTTAGCTGAAATCACATATTTTTAGAAAATATAATGATTTAAGCCTTAAAAAGTTTCATTTGAAGGATTCGGGTTTGATCAAATCACCTTAGAACCTCGCTAGTTTTAAACCATACCTATAAATGCGTCTCCTTTACACCTATCAAAATGCTGATAAAAAATCACTTTTGATTTAGCTTTTGGGGGATCAAAGGAATTCATTTAAAATTTATTTCAAATGATTATGGTATTCCTTAGAACAAGCTATCCAATGAATATAATTGTAATGTGTTTTGGTTTTGTTATGTATTTGTTTTTTAAGTTTTATTAAACATAGATTTTTCATCGAAAATGAATTTCTTTGTTCTTCACATGTGAAAAAATAGAAGATTATCAAGAAAAAAATTGAAAAATATGAGTGCACCAGATATTAAAGTCCTTGATCCAACAAAAAAAATTAAATTAAATTTTGACATATACAAGAAAAGTTACAGTACTTTGAAACTTGATTAAGGAAAAAGTATTTAATAAAAAACTATCTAACCAAGTGGAAGCACTAGATATTAGAGTTACAAATCTAAATTTGAAAGAATTAGAATTTTATCCTTCATGGAAAAAAAGTTATGCGTTATATGGTGTGCATCACTTTTTAAAAATGTTGTTTTCTGAAAAGAATCAATTTTCATGGGAGATGGAAAAAGAAGTGCAATTTGATTCCAAAAATTTTGAAAAAAATATTTTTAGAATCTACAGACAAAATTTGATGACTCTAGTTTACACCATCTTCAAATTCCTCACAGTTAGTTTGGCCAAAAATTGTAAACCACTATTATGGGATCACCCATTTTCATGCCTTATGTTTTTTTATCCTCTTTAAATTTCATTTTTAATATTATTGTTTTTATATTAAATTTGATTCATTAATAATTGAAGATTTAGTTAATGTTAATTTTTTTAATAGTTGTTTTATTTAAATAATTATTTTTTTAATAATGTTTAAATTTCATTTTGTATATAAAAATAAAGAAAAATTAATATAGAATGTATAAATATTTTAAGCATTTTATTTATTATATATAATACATAAATTTTAATCTTTTAAATTATTTTATTTTATTTAAAGAATATTTTTATTTATTTAATCCTAACCCTAATAATAATCTATCCCTAACCCTAACCCTAATAATAACCTTAATTGAACCCTACATCTTACTATAATTGAACCCTAAACTTAACACTAATTGAAATTTAACCCTAACCCTAATCGTATTTGTACCATGGCCCTAATTTAACCCTAACCTTATTAAAACCCTAACCCTAACAATAATGTTAATTTAATCCTATAGCTAATCCTAATTGAACCCTCACTATAACTAAATCTTAATCTTAACCCTAACCCTAATTCTAATTTAATGCTAATATAATCATAGTCCTAATTAAGTTCCCATTATATAATTTTTATAACATGAAAAATAAACTCCATACATAACCCTGTCCTTTATCAATTTTATTATATGTCACCTTAATCAAAACCTAACACTAATTGAACCTTAATTAAAATCTAACCCTAATCCTAAGTGAACCCTATTCCTAACCCGAAATGAAACCTTTAACCTTAACCAACATTTGTGTTAGGGTTAGAATCAACATTTGTAAGTATATTTAATTATAAGTATATTTATTTATCATTAAATTTAGAGTAATATTTAAATTAAGTATATCGAATTTAAAAACTATATTTTAATAAGTATAATAACTATATTTTAATAAATATAATAATAATAACATTTTAAAGGTTTAATTTACTATATCGAACTTAAAAACTATATTTTAATAAGTATAATAACTATATTTTAATAAGTATAATAACTATATTTTAATAAATATAATAATAAATAACATTTTAAAGATTTAATTTACATTTTGCCATCCGTATCCAATTTAAAAACTATATTTTAATAAGTATAATAACTATATTTTAATAAATATAATAATAATAACATTTTAAAAGTTTAATTTACATTCTGTCGTCCGTATGTAATGGTAATTGCGCCCATTTTTATTCCGTTTACTCTCTTGTTTCATGCCTTATGTTTTTTTATCCTCTTTAAATTTCATTTTTAACATTATTGTTTTTATATTAAATTTGATTCATTAATAATTGAAGATTTAGTTAATGTTAATTTTTTTTTTAATAGTTGTTTTATTTAAATAATTATTTTTTTAATAATGTTTAAATTTCATTTTGTATATAAAAAATAAAGAAAAATTAATATAGAATGTACAAATATTTTAAGCATTTTATTTATTATATATAATACATAAATTTTAACCTTTTCAATTATTTTATTTTATTTAAAGAATATTTTTATTTATTTAAATTTTTTTTTTGTTATTTTATATTTCTTTAAAGAATTATTATTTATTTATTTTATTTTATTTTAGTTTTAATTCTTAGGTAAATGTTAAAACTAAGATAAAATATAAATTATTTTTTAATATTTTATATAATGTAAATTAAATCTTTAAAATGTTATTATTATTATATTTATTAAAATATAGTTTTTATACTTATTAAAATATAGTTTTTAAATTTGATATACTTAATTTAAATATTACTATAAATTTAATGATAAATAAATATACTTATAATTAAATATACTTACAAATGTTGATTCTAACGCTAACACAAATGTTGGTTAAGGTTAAAGGTTTCATTTCGGGTAAGGAATAGGGTTCACTTAGGATTAGGGTTAGGTTTTAATTAAGGTTCAATTAGTGTTAGGTTTTGATTAGGGTTACATATAATAAAATTGATAAAGGACAAGGTTATGTATGGAGTTTATTTTTCATGTTATGATTCTATTAGCATTAAGTTAGCATTAGGGTTAGGGTTAAGATTAAGATTTAGTTATAGTGAGGGTTCAATTAGAATTAACTATAGGATTAAATTAACATTATTGTTAGGGTTAGGGTTTTAATAAGGTTAGGGTTAAATTAGGGCCAGGGTAAAAATATCATTAGGGTTAGGGTTAAATTTCAATAAGTGTTAAGTTTAGGGTCCAATTATAGTAAGATGTAGGGTTCAATTAAGGTTATTATTAGGGTTAGGATTAAATAAATAAAAATATTCTTTAAATAAAATAAAATAATTTAAAAGGTTAAAATTTATGTATTATATATAATAAATAAAATGCTTAAAATATTTATACATTCTATATTAATTTTTCTTTATTTTTTATATACAAAATGAAATTTAAATATTATTAAAAAAATAATTATTTAAATAAAACAACTATTAAAAAAAAATTAGCATTAACTAAATCTTCAATTATTAATGAATCAAATTTAATATAAAAACAATAATGTTAAAAATGAAATTTAAAGAGGATAAAAAAACATAAGGCATGAAACAAGAGAGTAAACGGAATAAAAATGGGCGCAGTTACCATTAAATACGAAGGACAGAATGTGCATAATTTACGAAGGATAGAGGTTACACATAAAATATGGTGGGCGAAAGAAACGAGGCAGAATGTGCAGAATTTACGGATGGCAGAATGTGCAGAATTTATGAAGGACAGAGGTTGCACATAAAATACAATGGGCGAAAGAAACGAGGAAGAAACAAGGCAGCCACATCCATGCCCTGGTGCAAATTGTCACCTGCATAGCCTTTGCGTGCAGCGGCACATCCATGCCCCGGTGCATTCCTGGGGCTGGATAGCCACTGCTTAGAAATATAATATGCCAGAATAGAAATTAAATTTTGCCCCAAATTTTTTTTAAACAAATCTAACTTTAAATTATATTTTATCATGAATTAAAGCATTACAAAACTAATGTTAAATTAATTGGTCTTATTTTAAACCGTTACTTTTGATCTTTTGTACAAAATTAATTTAATTCCTTTTAGATAATTTTGGCTCACATAGATTAATTTGTATGAAATTAATTTGAATATATTTAGTTACTTTTAAATAATTACTTAATTCAATTAATCAATTTGGATGGAAATCAAATTTAAGTCAATTAATCAATTTTAATTAAAAACTTGATATTCAAATTTGATGAGGAGTCAGGGTACAGCAATAGCAATCCTGCATTTTCTAAAAAAATATTTCATTTTAATTCTGCTTTTTCTTGTGTGGTTTCTTGCTGTAGTAGAGCTTAGAAAAAATTATTTGTTAACTATGTTGGATATATGAATGTTTAAATATTATGTTTGGGCCAAAAATGGAGTCAAATTGTTGTAACCAATATTTTATTTATTGGCTCAAAATTTGTAGTTATCTTAAGAGTTAATTGAGACAAACAAGGACTTATCTTCATTCTTGTCTCCTGAATTGGTTGAAGAGTATAAATAAAAAATATGAAAAATTTATTCTTATTGCACTCTCATGTTAATTTTAGTTAATAATTAAATTAAAATAGTTCAACTATTATTTTTCTCACTTAATTCCCATTAACAAGACAAATAAAGTAAATTATGGAGATTGACAAAATTAGTTAACTCAAATCATAATATATTTAACTAATTAATTATCTACTTTAACTCCTCTTCATATCTTTGATTCACCTAACTGATTACTTAACTAATGTATAAATTATTTATTTAAATTTATTTTAAATTTGTAATAAAAATGTATTTATTTATTATTATTATTATTATTATTATTATATTATTTTATAATATTTAGTTTATTGTATATTATTTATTTATTTATTTATATTATTTCTTATTAGTCTTATTAAACTTATTAAGTATTACATACTATTAGCTTATAATTTATTATTCAATTATTCTCTTAGTTTAATAAAAAGAGTTTTTAGTGTACCAAAGAAGGGGTTATGATAGAGTTTTCATTTGTTGTAGTTGGATGGTGATTACAACTATGGTTTGAGGGAGATTGGTTCTTTCAACAAGCTTGTCTTTGACATAGGCAAGTAGTTTTAGTAGTTTCTCTATGGCCTTGTTCCATGGATCTTCTTGTAAGGTTTGGCTTGCAATAATGTTTGTAATTTTGTTATAACCATCATTTCCAATTCCTTTGTGCCCTCCTGTCATTGGCTATGTTATTTTCTTATATATTATCCCTAATTATGTTATGCCTTGTGTGCATATTCTCTTTGTTTACCCTTTTGGTTTGCCTCCCAAAGATAGTTGAATTCTCATTGTGCTTGTAAGAGACACAAACCCCCAACAAATGCCACTATTGGAGCCTAGTTTCATAGGCCTTAGAAATTGCAAAATTGGCTAAGTTATTATCCTCTTTGTTCACTTGTCCTATTTTTATATCATAGATAACCAATCTGAGAAACTTTTAATGGACACTCCTTTGTCAATTTTTGCCTAAATATACTCTCTTTCCATTCACATGTCTCCTCATGTGTTGAAATTTCTAAAAATCCTAAAAAAAATTATGGATGCATTTTATTTCTATAACCTAAGTGTTTGTGTAGGAGATTTTGAAGATTCAAGAGGTTCTCAAACCTCTAACATGGTTCAATATGTGTCAAAATGTCCAACAAAGGGTGAATGCATGAGAGTTCAAGATTTCTTGAACTCCTTGACATAGTTCAAGGCATTGTAGGCGAGTTTGAGATTTCTTGAGCTCCTTACCATTGTTCAAGGGGGAATAGAATTTGACAAAAGATGGATGTAGTGGAGCTTAAGAATTCTTGAATTCATTGGAATAGTTCATATAAAAGCTAAAATGAAAGAAAAATGGTTAAGGAAAGAGATAAATAAGTGATGTTGGCAAGTTCAAAAATTCTTGAACTCCTTGACATGGTTCATATATGTGCAAAATCTCTAACATAATGCAAGTGAAGAAGCAAGTTAGAGACAAAGATAAAGCAAAGAGAGGACTAAGTGGTATCAATGTGTTCAAATTTTTTTGAACTCACCAACAATTTCAACATAGATCAAAAGTTTTGATAGTTTAAGTAATGCAAAAAAAAAGTGTTTTAAACCTGAATGTTGGTGTAGGTTTTTTATATTTATTTTTCCTACACATTATTAAGCATACTTATGTTATATGAGACATGCTTTTTGTGAGGACACGTGGCGTAATCCATCGATTACATGTGTCACTCTCACCCACACTTGGGTGGTTGAGTCTCACACCCTCTTTTGGAATTTTATGCCAACTCACAAAATTACTCTTGTCTCTTTCCGAGTAGGTTATGCCACCTATTTGGCATTCTCCAAGTAGGTATAACTCCCACCTAATTTGGTTATTTGGGAGTTATTACCCCTCTTGGAATTATATGCCCACATTATGCTATATAATCAACACTCACCTCTCCCTCCTAGCTAGTTCAAATGAGTTCATATCAACTCAATTAGTTCAAGGGAGTTATTAATCTCGGTTTTGCAAGTGATCCTGGATGCTTGAGTTCATCAGCAACTCTTACATGGTATCAAAGCTTTCATATCTGCAAGCCCCTTTTAGATTTGGGAGGAATTCAACATTGGGCATTTGTTGGGTGCATTTTCAGTGAAAATGGACATCGTCATTGAGTCCAGAAGGCTTCGTAGATGAATTTTGATATAAATCACTCTATATTTTGGCTTCGAATAATTTCTAACCATTTTGGAGGGGTTGAGGAATCTGCTACATTTGCTTGGTAAAATTATTATTTTTTATTCAAAAAAATATATTATCAAAAAAAAGTAAAAGTTATTTGTAAAAAAAATTTTTGAAAAATTGAAAAGCAAAAAGTTAAAAACAAAATATAAAAATCAAATTAAAAAAATTGAAAAAGTTTTTTTGAAAATAATAAAAAAAATTCAAAAAAAAAGAAAAGTCAAAGGTACCTTCCGCTTTTTACAAGGTCTAGGGGGTCCTATAAGTACGGCCCTCTCCCCAGCCCGCGGGACCCCTTGAGTTTACCTCGACCCCCCAGCTTCATCGCTCTCCCGTGGCTATCTCCGGGGCCCCCACGTTAGAGAGAAGGTGGTTTGAAAGAGCTAGATCGAGAGGGTTTCAATTTCCCAATGCTAGCTCTTTACCCCCATCTTAACTAAATTAATGTCTCTAACGTTGGGTCCGTATGACACCAGGTATGATCGACGTTAGCAGTTAGGGCCTTGCTCAATACATACATACATATGCAGGGTACTTGCTATACCAGGCTGCAGGCCTCATAAAAGTTGTGGGCCCCATTGAATGGGACTCAGGATGGCTCAGCCCCCAAGAACATTGTTTATTATTTTTAAAAAAATTTAAAACATTAAAAATTTCAAAAAATAAAACTTTTCAAAAATCTATGTTCGTACAACATTTTAAAGTCAAACTAACTTGAATTTGATAGTTTTCAGTTGATGTTAGCTATTATTATTTTTTATTTTCATTTTCAAAAAACAAAATATACCCTTTTGAAGAGGATTCTCTCCTCTAGGGCATCATATATTTTCCAATTTGTGTTAGATGATTTACTATTTTTTATTTAATTTCAACTGAGCCTCTTTTTGACTTTGAACAACCTACTTGCAATATTTTAAAATATCTACGTACTAAAACTAATCACCAGAAGTTAATTTTTTTTGGAAATTTGAGAAAATGGTGACTTTGCTGCCATGTCACCTGCCATCTAGATATATTCAACTAAGTAAGATTTAGTCAAATCCTATTCGGCCAAATAATGTTTGGCTAGATCATATTCGACCGAAATGTTGATTTTTTCAAATTTTTTATTATTATTTCCATTTTCATCGAATTTCTATTGAAACATAAATGGTCGTCTTTCTAATTTTTGAATTTATTTTTTAGATTTCTCTCATTTTTCCTCTAGCTTTTATTGAAGTAACTATTTTAGTTAGGTTTTATTATTCAATTTTTTAGGTTTTTTCTATTTTTTCTCCACTTTTTAATGAAGTAACTATTTCCTTTTTTTTTTAAAATAAACTTTTATTATTTACTTTGGCTCTTAAATCACCAAGCATATAATATTGAACAATTGATACTTTTCTAACCATTTGCATTTGTCAAGGCTATCTAGTTGAATACTTAAGTTTGAGGAAAATCAAGCATCTAACACAAAAGATTTGGTAATTTTCTTTAATTTATTTTTTGTTTTGATGCTTAAATGTTCGTTGCTAGATTATTTTGTATATGCTTATATTTTCATTGTGTTTTACTTTGAATACTTTGAGCTAATGCTTGGACTAACAAGTGGTGTAGTTGTCGATTGTAGAAGACTAATATTGAAAAACTACTAATCCTTGGTTTTGCAGGATGTCTAGCCAAAGTATTTTTATTTTTCCACTAATTTAGGAACTAAAGTTAGATTAGAGGGTAAATGAACTTGTTTTTTGTGCTTGGAAGGGTGTAATAGGCGTATTCTCACCCCTCGCACCTAGTGTGATCTTAGGGATCGAAAATCTTTACATATCTTGATTCTATTTAGATCAATGTTTTAAGTAAACATAAGGTCACTAACTTGTGTGTATGCAATCCCCTCACACTTCGTACGATCTTGGGGATCAAAAAAACCTAGTGTTCCTTTCCTTTTAGGGGACTTGCCTAGGGATTTCATCACCCTAGGGGACAATTCCAACCACGCATACTAGTAGGGTATATAAAGGGGGAAGAACTAAAGTTGTACCCCAATCTAGTTGCGTTGTAATTAGCGGGGCTCTGATTGCCTAAGGTGATTCTAGGCTAGGAGTGAAGGGTTGGTTTGAGCTCTCAGTACCTCATTGAAGCTCTCGATCCACACTTGTGACAGACTAGTGTTCACAATTTGGGCCTCATGTACCTTGTGTATATCGAGGACTCCCTAGAAAAGCATTGTAAACTTAGAAATCCATCAAACGTAGGTTAGTGTAGTGCAAGGGATGCAGATCATAGCCTGAAGTTACTCACCATGTACTCCCTTAGGTTGAGATAGAAATCCTTGTGGTGAGCTTTGATAGTTCCCAAGGAGAGAGAGAAGGTGAGCCCATGGTGTTCGTTGACGATCCTATGCCACTGGATCCCTAGATATCTGCCTTCTTGAGAAAGGGTGCCCCAAAGAACCACCTGAGTATCAAGGAGTATTAACCCAAGCTTGCTTGGGTGGTGAGCCCACATTAATCTATACACCTACTTGAGCTTAGGGCTTGTAATCAAGTGCTTGAAATATCTTTTTGTGCAAAACCTGTGAAGATGAATCAACCAAAGAGTTGATGTTTTGGTTATACCCTTTGAAAACATCAAAAACTTTCAAAAACTTTGACCCCCTAGGGCTCCCTGGTTTAGTCTGACATAATCTGTAGCTCTATTGTCTCTTGATCACCAATTACCCCATCTTCACACCTAAAAAAAATATTCCTCACCCTCCTCCACCATCCAAATTTTCCCTTATTATCACCTTAAAATCACCTATTATCTTCACAACTTGGCTTGATATCATTCCATCTCCCCCACATCATTAGGTTTTTCATTATTATCATCCAAAACCAACCTTAAGATCTATCCAAAAAATCAACATTTATCATGTCACCACTTTGCAAAGAAAATTTTTCACTAGGAAACAATCTAGATCCCTCGTCACCCTTCCTAATCTTAGGGTAGTTTCTTGTCTATCTTAAGTTGCATCTTTGATAATTTAGCTTAAGGAGTGGCTACCTTTTTGCTAAATTTTTCAAAATCATCTTTCATCTAACCTTGCTAAGGAACTTGCCTCTCCTAAGTAAGAAAATCCTAAATCATCCATCCTAAGGATCTAGATTACACCTTTTGATCATAAGCCTTGGTTGTTTGTACCATCAATTGAACCAATCATCCCATCAATCCCAACAAAACATCCTTAATCAAATCATCAAAAAATCAATCCTAAGATCATCCTAGAATCCACAATCTAGTCCAAGGTCCACATCTTTAATATCTTAAAGAATTATATCCTTGCATTCCAATCATCTCGTGGGACCTCAACTTATTACCAATATCTCCTCCTCCACTAACATAAATCAATCTAATGTCCCCCCATTAACAAACATAACCTCTTCCATAAACACAATTTCATCCAGCGCCAACCCACCACTTTCCTCAAGTACCACAACACCTCTCATCGTAAATACCAATGTCCCTCTTTACAAAAACATAACACAACCCCTAAATAACCTACCCCCACTTTCATCACACCTAAGGATCACTATTCCCCCCAATGCTAGCATCACTTATGCCCTCACCAACCCAACTATAACCACACAATCTCACTCGACCTCATATATTCACGCCAAGTATATCAGCCCATAAAACACATTCTGACCCCCTAATAACACACTACTTCCCCCACCCCCTAATAATCCAAATCCTAAAAAACAAATCACCTATCACCTATAACTTCTACCTAGTCTTCCTACTAGGTCAACCAACCCACTTTTCCTATCAAAAATTTCAATTTTCTCAAACAACCTTGTCAACAAATCCCCAAGTCAAGCACCCATCATGGCCTACTTTCACATATCAAAAACTCAATACCAACTCCTTTGGATCAATGATATTTTATTAGTTTTATACTTCAATCTCTCCAAAAACAACTTACATCAATGGATCATATCATTTTTAAACAATTCACAGCCTTTCCAACTTCCTACAACTACTCAATAACCTCTACAACTAATTTGACCCTTGGCATTCCATGCCTTTACACCTTTTTTGCATTTTTACAACATTTGAAATTGACAACTTTGTCAATATTTTGCAATTTTTCACTTTATGCCTAAATTAACTAACTAAGATTATTACAACCTCCAAAATGGCTATTTAAGCTGTATTACATCATCAAAACACCTTAACCAATTCAGACTCCTAATGGAGGCATGTGCTTGCAAAGGTGCACCTGCACGACAAACTATGGATGCTTGGAAGAAATATATGAAAGCATAATAGTAAGCATTAGCATAGACAAGGTAGTTAGTAGTTTGAAAAGCGCCTCGAAGAAATGCAGTCTCATGGTGATGGAATTCCATTCCATCACCATGAGACGACATTTCTTCAAACAAATCACCACCTTTTCTATGATACCACATTTTCGAAACATTTGTACCAAAGCATTTTATCAAACTACTCACTTCCTTGCTGCTATGGCTAAAATCCTAAAATAGGTGCTTTCCAACAAACTATGGATGCTTGGCAAAATATCTATCAAAGCATAATAGTAAGCAATAATACCATAGAGAAGGAAATGAACTTTCTGAAAAAATGCCTGAAAGAAATGTGGTCTTATGGTGATGGAATGCCATGATATGCCTTTTTTTGTAATGGAATTCCATCACCACGAGACCCCATTTCTTTGAGGCATTTTTTCAAACAATTCACTACCTTCTTTATGCCACCACAATTATCGTACATGTCTATGAAAGCATTTTATCAAATAGTTCAATGACTTGCTACTATGGGTAAAAGCCTAAAAACATGTCCTTTCAAACAAGATATGGATAGGGAAAATAGTAATTATGATAATCAGAAATATATAGTTTAATAAGTACTCAACATTTTGTTCATTATCTCATACATTATAAGTCATGATATGGATCACTATTGTAGTTTTTTGTGATTGAATAATTTGTTGTTTTATTTTTAGATGTTGGAGGCGAAAACACCTCCAAATGTTATGAGGGAAACGGATATCAGTGTTTCATCCGCTATACAATCCTCGATGGCTCTGATAGGGGAGGTGTGAGACAAATTACTAAATTTCAACTTACATTCATTGTTATAGATGTTAGTTCTAGTGAAAAATCAAACCATTATTGATTCATAGTTTAATTTCTATTTGGATGGTTTATACAAGGCTTGAGCACGCCTCAACATGGACGTGCAAATATTTCCATCGTGGAGAGTGATCGTGAGATGGCAGTAAGTGATTATTTTGTTAAATATATCATTTTTTATAATGTAATTTCTATATTAGATAGGGGAGGTGTGAGGCAAATTACTAAATTTCAACTTACATTCATTGTTATAGATGTTAGTTCTAGTGAAAAATCAAACCATTATTGATTCGTAGTTTAATTTCTATTTGGATGGTTTATACAAGGCTTGAGCACGCCTCAACATGGACGTGCAAATATTTCCATCGTGGAGAGTGATCGTGAGATGGCAGTAAGTGATTATTTTGTTAAATATATCATTTTTTATAATGTAATTTCTATATATTAATGTCTTTACTTCTTATTGTAATAGTTAAAACTTCACTAAGAACTTAACAGTAGGAGGAGTAGTAGGAGCACTCCTCGAGAACAACACAAATGAGTGACAAACTTATCATCATCGAATCGACAAGCAAAGTGAAAGAATTTATTTCCAGAACATGGAGAGAAATGAATTTTGATTCTAGAGCCCTTTGTTGTATGCCTACATGGTAGTTTTGTACATATTTTGTGTTGGATATATTTGACATTGTATGCCTATATGGAATTCTCGTAAGCCTATATGGATATTTTTTACCTATATTTTATACTTATATCGACATATATTGATGTATGCGTACATGGCTATTTGGTTAATATAAATCTTTTTTATCGATGGTGTCCATATTTGCATTATAAATTCATGGTTCAATAGATATGAGTTATGTGTATTCAAGTGTATACTTTACAACTTATGTGTATACTTTGTGACTTATGTATGGTCCAATGTATACTTTGTGACTTATGTGTTTTCATGCGCATACCTTGTATTTGTGCATATACTTCGTATTAAGTTGTGTATTATGTATTCATGTGTATACTTCAAGGTTTACATGTTTGTGACTACTTGTGCTTCCCTTATTCACATGTACATGCTTGAATTATTCACATGTATACTTATTAATTGGTTAGCCCTAGCATTGATCATTGTTCTCCTTCATGGTTTGTCTTGAATAAATTAATTGATTGATGCTAAACAACTTTATCTAAAAGAAAAAAACACATTTTTAATTGGTATTTCATGAAATGATTTATAAAAAGATTCTAATATATTTAATCCTTTGATTGGAACAACTCAATTAAGCAAAGGATACATAATCTTCACAACACTTGCAAAACATAATATTCAGAGTAGATGAAGTAGTCAACTTCTTGGCACATTATCTATGTTACTGGGTTCTTCTATTTTAGTCCTGGTTCTGGTCCTGGTTCGCTCCTGGTGCGGGTCCTTGCTCGGTTCACTTGTGGGTTCGACCAGGGTCCTTCATTTTTGGGTCTGGTTCACCTAGGCAGAACCCAAGCGAACCCGGGCATAACCTAGACAAAACCCAAGTGAACCAAGACAAAACCTGCATGCCTAGGCATCCAAAAAGTGTTTTTTTGAACATTTTTTTAATGTTTTATGGAGTTTGAATTTGACTCACGCCCAAGGGAACCTTAAAAGTGACCTCTAAATCACTTCAAACACCTTAACCACCTCATTATTATTCATTTGTTTTGCAAACAAGCATTTTCATTCCTAGAGTTTGAGCTTTCATTTTTGCTTGCTAGATTGAAAGAGGATTGTGACACAACTTTCTTTTTTCAAAAATTGTTCTGCATCATTGAACTGAGAATTTATCACACATTTTTAGAGAAACGGAGGAATACTACAAACTAAAACACATTACACTTTTGTGATCTGTAATTAGAGGTTTACAAAATAACTTGTAAATTAATCCTAATTATAGAATTTTCCCAATCGCAATAGGATTGCGTGACTATGTTGTTTAACTGTTGAAATTACAAAATAAGTAATTAGAAATTTGAATATTGAATTTAAACTAGAGAGAAAATTGAGACAAAAGAGAGCAGAATGAGAGAAAGAATTAGAAGGATCACAATGCACAAATTGATAACGAAGTTTGTCCAATGTGGACTACATCTCTAGGTCCACTTCTCAATGCTAGGACCACTTTATTGATATCACCAAGAAAAATTATGTTTTGGTACAATACCCAAGCTCCAAGAACCTGCAATAATCTCTCCATAATCTCTCACTCTTTTACAATTTTTGGTGTATGCAAACACCTTGTAATTTTCTCTCAAAAAAAACTCTAACTCTCCACCTTTCACCAAGAGCATAGAAAACTCCCTAAAAATTACTTACAAAATACTTAGCTAGAAACCCCTTAGCTAAATAGCCAAAATCACCCCCTTATATACACTTTTATTTTCTAATAAAGGGTTTAACCGTATGACTATTGAAAATAAATCATATCTCCTATTTACAAGTAAATCTTTTAAAATAAGCTACCCATTAAAATTCTATGGTTTATATCAACCATTTATCTTTTTACAAACCTTGAAAATTTTGAAAATCTTTTAAATCATCTTAAAATATTATTTTAAGCCCCTTAAATATCAAAGATTCGGGCTATATAGTTTTAAGGGATTAATTTTTAAAGATAAGGAGTATATGGGCTTTTTTTTCTCTCCTTGTTTTATGGGAAAGGAAAGAGGATTTTAAGGGATAAAATCCCACCAAATCCTCCTTGAAATCATAAAAATCTTTTAATTTTTAAACCATACGTGTATTTTTTAACAATATGGTTTAATCCATATTTATGCCACCTTTTTCCAATAATGGCCTGCCACGTGGAGAGGTGGGATGACGCCAAGTGTTAAGGGCTGATTGGCCGTTGTACTGACTGGATTGATGACGAGGCATTGACTAGTCAACGTATGTTGCCAACTTTGACCACTTGTATCTTGTGCAAATTGAATTTGTTTTCGACAAAATGAGTTACATTGGAAAGCTCTCAGTGAGCTCTTTGCGACAACACCCCATTTGACCACCTTTGACGACTTCAAAATTTTTCCCTTTTTCTGAGCCCTCTAATTTTCCAGTTGACCAAAACTTTGACTGCTTGCAAATTTTGTACACGGACTCCTTTTGAGCCCATGCGAGTTGCATTGGGTTCACGTTGGCGGGCTCTACACAATGATTTTGAGACTTTTAGGTTCTTTTAGATCATTTTGGATCATTCCTCCCCATTGAGAAGCTTTTGGACTTCCAAAAGGTCTATTTATGTACAAATTGAGCTAGGGAAATGTTGCCCCACTTGCCCAGTATCATCTGTCCTTCCTTTCTGGAACTTGTACATCTAACTCATCATAACAACAATCAAAACTACACTGATATTATTAAGTACTTTATCCATATACACATCCACTTTCAATGTTGTTGCTACCAACCATACACTGCTGAAAAGTAGAAGGCTAAATAACAAAACTAAATTTGTGGATGAGAAAAAGAATGTACCAACATCATACTTGTCTTTCATAACTAGAACAACCTTAGAATTAGATATATTTTTATGCAATGACACTTTTTGTGGTACAAACATAAGTGCCATATTATTGCTTGCATTAACTACCTTTTTCAAGTGTCTTGTTGTCACAAAAGACTTATCAGTCTTAATTGGATGAGAATGCACAATGTATTCAACTCCTTCCTTAAACAAATGATACTAATTATGTTCCCTGTACAAGATTTCTTTTCTATCATATAAGTACGGGCTACCCAACACAATCCCACAAATATCAAGTGGAACCACATCAAATTCAACCTCATCTACAAACTTAGATGTTATTGCAAATCTTAAATTGCATTGCTTAGTTATGTGCAATCTGTTATCATTGCACACCCAACCTAATGGATAAGGTTTCTTATGTGGCTTTGTTTTCAATCCCAACTTCTTAACAACTTCTTCTGAAATTAGATTAACTTGGGACCCACTATCTATTAGTGTATCAATCTTAGTGTTATTAGAAATCACCCTTATATGAAACAATTCACATCTTTTGCTATCTTCAGGAACATGACTTTTGGAAGTAGAAGCACATGAAACATCAGTGGTAGAACCACTACCAACAAAATCTTTACCTTTCAAACCCACAATTGAAATCTTTGATTCATCACCAAACTCCATACCAAGGTCTTGCACAATAGTTGTGGACTTCTGCTTTCCCTTTCAATCCTTGAACCACTTAGACTTTTGATTAGGATGCAATTTCCAACACTTCACATCTTTGTGCCCTTACTTCTTGCAGTGTGAGAAATAAGACTTCTTTTCCTCCTTTATAGTAGCAGTTCATTGTGATTTCTCTTTCCCTTTCTTGCTTCCTTTTTGCTTACTAGATTCTGTCAACAAATTGTCATGGCTATTCCTTGAGCTTGTTTCCAAATGGATATCTTGCACACTAACTTCATCAAGGTTAGTTGGAGTAAACATAAGTATTGTATGACGCAAATTCTCAAGCAATCCACCTATGTACTTTAACAAAGTTTCTTGTGCATATAATGGAATGCCCAACATTATAACTCTTTTCCTAAACTCTTGTGTATAATCTTGTACACTTTGTCCTTTCTCTTGCTTTAATGATTGCCAATTCATTACTACTTTTTGCATATGACCTAATGAATGGAACTGTTTCTTTAATGCAGCTATAAACTGAAACCAAGAAGAAATAATTTTACCATAACGACTTAGATCCTCATGTGTTCTACTCTCCCACCAAATTAAAGTTGTGCCTCTTAGGCGAAGAGTAGCTAATTGGATTTTCTGAGAATCCTTATTAAATTTATGAGCTCTACAATAGACTTCAATTTGCTTAATCCAATTATCTAGTTTATGTGCATCTAGTTCTCTGTTATAGACTAGCAAATAAAATTTAACATCTAGTTTTAACAAAGGTGCATTAGCTTGCATAGGTTGTTTCTTCTTAGAAGCATTAGATGATGATGAAGAAGAGGATGAAGAAGATGAAGAGGATAGGGATGGAGGTTCAGGAGGTCACCACCACCTCCTACTCCTTTACCTTTGTCTTCTTGCAATGAGGATTTAGCTTCCTCCTTCTTACTAGCCTTATATTCATTTTTCCCCAGTCGTTCTTGTCTCTCTTGAAAAAGAACTTCCACCATTTACTTCATTTCTAGGAAAGCTTTATGAAATCACCTCTCATCAAGTTTTGGAACTTCATGTTTAGTTACCATCTCTGACATCTTTGATGGAAAGGTTCTTCGTTTCCCGATCTCTAGATTGAACTCTTCCAGTGCACCTTCTCCTTGCTTCAATTTCAACTTGTTTAACATCCACCACTTGCAATTTTTCCTATTAGATGGCTCTGATACCAACTTGATCTATAATTAGAGGTTTAAAAAATAACTTGTAAATTAATCCTAATTACAAAATTTTCCCAATCGCAATAGGATTGTGTGACTATGTTATTTAATTGTTGAAATTACAAAATAAGTAATTAGAAATTTGAATACTGAATTTAAACTAGAGAGAAAATTGAGACAGAAGAGAGCAGAATGAGATAGAGAAATAGAAGGATCACAATGCACAGATTGATAACAGAGTTCGTCCAATGTGGACTATGTCTTTGGGTCCGCTTCTCAATGTTGGGACTGCTTTATTGATATTTCCAAGAAAAATTATTCTTTGTTACAATACCCAAGCTCCAAGAACCTACAATAAACTCTCCATAATCTCTCACTACTAAATTTGACTCCATTTTCCAACAAACATTCATCAGTCATTCAACAAACATTTGTCGGGCAATCGACGAATTGACGAAAGAATTTTAGTCACCATTTTTTTGTCAAAATTTTGATGACGAATTAAATGTTGAAATAACGGTGCAAATTTTTTGGTCATCGGCATCATAAAATGACTCAGATGTTCATCGAAATATTGATGACAACTTCATGTATCCATTGACAAATTATAACCAAAATGTAATTGCAATGGCTCTTCTGAAGTGTCAAAACAACACCAGAAGTTTCTCGCCATTTCGATGAAATGGGAAAGGAGTTACGATGAAGCCTTCATCACAGCTATAGCAACTTTTTCGGACCTTTTTAGAGATTCATTGGTGGCCTTTGTCAAAATTGTGATGAAACAATGCAATTTTTTTTTTAAATATTCATTGAAATATACCATTGCGGAGACTCTGGGCGATGACCACTGAATCCAACCCATTGGTGAGAGATCAATCATCAACATAGGATAGAAAACTCACTTTGATAGTTCATGTCATGTCGATGACTTTCATTGGCAAGATAGATCCAATGTCACACCTATCTGACCTCTTCAGGAGTTTTAAATAGACCTACACCATGTCATTGCAAAGACTCTTGGTGATGACCATCAAATCCAACCTATCTGTGAGAGATCAATCATCGGCATAGGATAGAAAACTCACTCCGATAATCCATTTCTTACTGATGACTGCCATCGGAAAGACAGATCCAATGTCACACCGATCTAACCTCTTCAGGAGTTTTGAACACTGCTGGTTTTCAGCAAGACATTCTGAGGGTCTCGTTGATTAAACAAGTGTCTAAGAGAAAGTAAACAGATGGAACCTATTGATTTTCTTATTTTGGGGTTAGTTAAATCATAGAATAGATACCATCTTCTTGTGTATAATGTACTTATATTCAAATTTGAATTCGAGACCAATTGTCATTGCACATTCCATTTTAATTACACATTGTATTATATAAGCAATGTATTGATAATACCAAATGATTTATGGTGTTGTAAAACTCTACCTATCATCACAGTTCTATTGTTCTCCCCTAGAGAATCCTTTAAAGACAATTTTACAATACCAAGTCAAATAATATGAAAGAGTTACTTCCATACAAATTAAATGATTATTCTCACAATGGCAATTGTCTAATCACAACAAAAATTCCATGAAAGGTTATCCATGCTTCATAAGAGACGATTGACCATACATACAGATTGCAAGATGCATAGAAAAAGAATTACACTTGAGAACAACCAAGGGCTAACAAGGTAAGGAGTTAAGAAATGTCTAGATTGAAGAGAAAATGTGTAGGGAAAATGTTGAGCAGTGTCAAGAGAATAGAGTGTGTAGAACATATTCTTGACCTAATCAAGCTCTTGAACAACTTAAACAAAATTGAAATACTAACACATACATGAGACATGTAATGAACTTCCAATATCTATTATCTTTTTCATTAATGTAGAGGTAGATAAAGGAGAAATAATTATAATTGTAACACTATTCATAGTTTAATAAATTATGTTCGTAATTTGTGTTCAATGGACCTCAATTTTATCATTATACTACCTATCTAATACCATATTTTAATCCAAGGTTCAACTATCTCAGATCTAAAGAAGCACCTTCAATTAACCATTTAAAGTACTATAAAATAAGGTAAGACTTTTACTTGAGAAAGATTGTGTACACTTGTAGGATTAAAGTTCTTGCAATCATCAGGATTTATTGGCACATGGACACAACTTGCAACATATGAAGTAATGGATGACTACAAGTTAGTGAAATGGTCCTTAATATGTGATTGGTTTACAAATTGATTGGTAGAAAATGAGGTTACAAACATATCTACATAAAAAATTATGAGGAAAATCTACTGTAATCATAAAAATATATGAAAAGTGTAAAGGAAAGAGTTGAGCTACATCTCTAGAGCCTAAAAAACAACATGCAAGAAACATAAAAAAAAAAGAACAAACTAGTTTCTGGATGAATACAAAATGGTGCCTTCAACAAGTGATTCATATGCTTTCACACCTAATAGGACATTACGAATATTTTAGTCTTCCTCCGTGAAATTAACCACTTACAGAAAAAACCCAAAACCAATATTATATACCTCCATGTCTAGCCGGGGTAGGTATAAGAGAAAAAAATTTCCTCAATGCAATGCCAAAAAATATTAATGTTTGTGTAGGTTTGTATTAATCAAAATATCATTTCACTGCCTAAGGAAAAATACCAAAGTGATGTTTTAAATTTCAATCTTCACATAGGCTCCCTTGTTGCTACGCATGCATATACAAGCATTATTCAAGCTCTAAACTATTCAAATATTAAGGATTTAATTAGCTATAAGATGGAAAGTTGTTGTTTAGACATAATCCATCATCTTTTACATATCTTTATTCACTCCTAACACTTCAGATAAATTTGTGTAAATGAGACAGAATGTGAATCTTTTATGACAAATAAAATTCTTAAGAGGGCGGAGAGAGCAAAGGGTAGGGGGCAAGAGAATTTTTGAATGTATAGAAAAGTATAACATTTTGATCATTATAACAATGAAACAAATCTTAAGTTTGAAGCATTAATATCATTTAGAACATTTATGATCAAGAATGAATGTAAGTAGAGAAACTTTTGCATACCTGTAGATGGTACAAAATTTCATGGTTAAGTGCAAGCCTCCCATCAAAAACAAGATCCAAATATCCATGTATCTATCTCAATTGAGCCTCTAAACCCTTTAGAGCTGTCAATATTTCCACTAACCTGTTATGCACATAAGTCAAATTTTAGAGTTATGTGACCACTAAAAATAGAAGAAACAGAGCTTTGAAACCAAATCCACACACAACACAATGTGGTATTCATACAAAGCCATACAAACAAACTAAACTCAGAACATTGGAATGGAAACAACTTCAAATTATGATGCAAAGCATGGATTCAGGGTATAAAGAATCATTTTTCTACCAACATAGTGAAAAGTTAGCACTTTCTTTCATCTTTGCATATTGGTTTGATGCTTCAAATGATGCATTTCTTATATTGAAAAGTGCATTACCTTATTGAGCTTCTCTTTGTTTCAAGAATAGTTTAATATTCTCTACTTAATAGGGCCAACCATGTGATGGTGGAAGCTCATTTGGCCCCTCCCCCCCTCACATCACTCTCAATTCCCCATACCCAATCATATAACATTAATCATTCATTAATCCATTAATAACATATAACATTCATTCATTCATCCATTAATAACATTTAACATTCATTCATTAACATATAACATTCATTAATTAAAATATTCGCATTCATTCATTAACATATAATAATCATTCTTTTAGTTTTTCCATATTATCAAAAATATGGTTGTCATGATATGATTACAATCACTTTTTTGTTTATTTTTTAAAGCTAAAAAAATTGAAGTGGAGTATCATTTTCTAAATAATTTTATCCCCTTTAGTTGTTCTTCCCTCCGCTGCGATCTTAATGTATGCCTAGTCATGCGCTCACTCATGGATGCCGCTACAAGGGGGTTTGTTGCAATAACAAAGAAATGTTAAATTGATATGTTTTATTATTATTGTTACAAGTATTTCATTAATTAAAAGAACATTAGAGTGGTTCTCTTTACCGATGGGTCCACATCATGTTCTTGAACTTTTGTTATAGACTCATGCTCATCTTTGAACACCTTCTAAATCCTGATCTAGGTTGAAAACATAAGTTACATTAATTAATACACCAATTGAAATTAAATATGTTTAAGAACATTAGAGAGTGGTCCTCTTTGATGGGGCCACATCATATTCCTGATCTTCTCTAGCTTGATCATGCTCAACACGTTGATCACGCTCTACATGCTCTAAAGTTGAAACACGAAAGGTTACATTAATTAATACACCAATTGTAATTAAATATGTTTAAAAGAACTTTAGAGTGGTCCTCTTTACCTGATGGGGCCACATTCTTGTTCCTTATCTTCTCTAGCTTGATCATGCTCAACTTGTTGATCACGCTCTACATGCTCTAAACTACCAAGATGCACACCATGACCTTCATCTGTAGGTTGTGCTCCACCCTCACCAAAATGCATTCCAATGTCATGTGTAGTATTATCATTGCTTGAATGTTTAAAAAAAATAGGCATGTAATTACTTTATGGTGGAAATTAATATTGAATAGATTGCACAAGTATTCAATTTTAAATAAACTTTATTGAGTTTATTTACCTACGTGTCAGATGCAGTGGAAGATTGTGTTTTCCCAGTCAAGACTCTTAGGCGTTTAGCCATGGCTCCATAGCCTTGCTGGAAGGCAATCTTCAGGTCCTCTTCTATGGGAACTTTGTTGAATTCAGAGCCCTACATTTTTGCATAAGATCATGAATTTTGCTTCTATGGTGTTATAAAACCAAAAAAAAAATCAATTTATTATTTGGATACAATATTTCATTTATTGATACTTACAATTCATGTGGCTAATTTCATATAACCACCAGAGCCAAGTTTGTGTTGCCTGTGTTTTTCTAGTCTTTCCTTTATTGCCTTCGATATGTCAAGTAGCCTATGAAAAGTTTGAAATATATTAGATTATGTAAAAAGAAAGAGTAATCAATATATAATTAAATTGTTGATAGTATCACATACCTTCCTTGGCCCAATGGTGTCTTTCCTTTTTTCTTTTTAGCCTTCTCCTTTCCATCCAACACTAGGTCCTTCCACTCCCTCTCTAGAATCATGGGGGGACGCTTGTACTTTTTTTTCTTCTCTAAATGTGACCTATATTGGTCCCTCACATACTTTAGATAGGTACTAACTTTCTTAAGGACCTTGGTTCGGTTGAATGTTTTATCACCGAAGAGCACAACTAAACGGTTAATGAGCTCATCTTTTAAATCTTGATTTTGGGCATTCCACCATGTATTTATGGTGGTCTCGAAGAACTCCAATGTAATATCACTTAGATGTTTATAATAAACATCATTTCCTGCAAAATGATCATGGGATCAATAGTCTAAAAAGGGTGATCAATAAGTAAATTTCAATTGGATTATATATAATAATAATTAAAACATTTTAAAGTACCTGGGACCTTCTCTATCTTTATGGGAACGAAATCCTTGGTCACCACAAATGTGACTGGCAATGTTCTTGTACTAGTAATATGGGAAGATCTAGGAAATACTGCTAAAATATCACTAGTACTAGTGGCCTTTGCATCCCAGGTACATGTCCTAACACATGTTCTAGCATGTGTTCACTGCTAGAGGGTGCACTAACAAATGCTTGCATTATATGTGTTACCAAAATTCAGACGACAATATAGGCACAGATGATGGCATCAGATGATGTGATGTATGCGCAGGAAGATCAGGATAGACACTTGTACCAACCCCTACTCCTCAGGCAGCACTTGCAGTAACCTAATCATGGCCAGGAGCATCATGAGGATGCAAAAAATCATGTAAAAACAACACATATTTTAGTTCATGACATAAAAGAGTACAAAATATAAAACCATGAATGAACTTATGTTATAATTAAAGACCTCATAACAACTTACTTGCAAGTGTTGTGATCTCTTAGTCAATATTTTAACCCTCTCTCTTATCTCATCTATTTGAGGCACTATGAATAACAACTTAAGGATTTCTTCATTGCATTTTTTTTGGGTTTTCCTTATCATATCGAGAGGGTTTGTTGAATAAGTGATGTCATCATCACATAATATTGAATGCACCTCCCTATGGATGCTCTCGTCTACTATTGATGCCTTTCCCTGATCAGTTGACTGTTGATGTTGGTACCTCAAGGGAACCTCGACGTCGCCTATGCTCTGATCATCATAAGAACATGACCCCCCTTTAGCAAGAAAAAATTCCATGCGTTTACAAAATTTTCTTCTAATCTTTTGACCTCTAGTTGATCTCCCTCTTTTAGACATACTAAATGTCTCACTTTCCTCTTCTCTTCCTGAATTTCCCTCGCTCGAGGAAGAAAGATATGAAAAATACCTATTTGGTGGTACCTACACTCATAAGGATGTTGGATGAAGTTCTTTCATGGTGATGTGATCCCAAGGTGACATTATGATTAATCTATCATTTCATTGCTAGAATTTCATAGGTTATAAGGTAATCAAGTCTTGATAGATTGCAAGTTATTGTTACTACCATCCAAATGTGTTCATCACAAATCAAATCTACTTGAAGTTTTAACTCCCAAACTTTGTAACAAGTGTTAAATGTGACTATGGTACACCAGTTACACAACCAAGGCCTCAAATGTATTCTTTAATTGTAATCAAAGAACTTTTTCTCTTCATTCAAGTAAATAAACTTGAAGGGAAACACCACCAAGTGGTTTATTGGACACCTACATCACTAAAAATAGCAGAAAATTTATATTTTATTTCCATATGTCTAAGTGGTTAATGGGGAGGGAGTGTGTACTAGGCCTAGTTAAGTCATCATAAGTTTATGCTTTGGCAATAATTTTTTTTAAGTCATCTTAAATCTTCCTATGTCTAATTGCTAGGAGACTTTTGGTATGTTTTAAGGTAGGATGATTGATGAAAGAGCCCAAAGACTAGCCTTTCTCCATGGTATCCAGGTACACATAGCAAAGGTCTTCTCTTATAAGGTTGGACATGATTTAAAGAACTTAGCTAGGAATTATTCATTTAACCTAAGGTTTTCTCATAATGCCATCATTGGAAAAGTATGATCAAATTATTCTATTATGAAGAATTGGTCTATGTGCCTCTAGTAATCACTATAAATGTTTGTAAGGATAAAATGACTAAAAGCATCAGGTAGGAGAGAATCAACTTTGAGTTCTTCAAAGATTATATTCCTCTATTCATAATTTTTAAGGGTTGTGTGTGGAAGAGGTTATTGATACCAAGAAGGGAGGAGACCTTTCCTTGTGATGGAACTTCAAAATTTTTCTCTTTGTGCTCCACTTTTATCTTGCCTTATGTCTCTAGTCATCTATGGTGTTTGGGAAAATCCTAAGGTTGGGGTTTTACCTTTTTTTTCATGTAAAACCCTAGTGTTTATCTTATGCCTTGGGTGGGATCTTTTGGGCCGTTACTTTTTGGGGGGGGGTTTAAAACAACTTAAGCCCCATCGCTTCGTCTAGGCTGGGCCCCTTTTCATTTATTGTTTTATTTCCTTCACCTGACTTTATTATTTCCTAAGTCTTGGATGGTCTCATGCTCCCTCGTTTAAAAAACAACTTATGTCATTGTTTATCATCAGCCTAGTGATGTCCCCTAGTTCTTTTAATAAATGTTTTATATTTTGTAGAGGGACAATTTTGTGTGATCGTAGATCAATTATCATTTGATCTTAGTCATTCCCCGCCATCTCGTGATGACCCCACCACATTGTTTTGGTTGATCGTGATATCACGAGCGAGCGCCATGTGTCTCATTTAATGAAGCCGAAGAGATGATAGAAATACTTTGATACTTTTATCTGGTTTTAATACATTATGTAGCAGGTTACTAAAGAATTTATGATATGCACATGTTTCAAACCAATAGAGATGTTATAATCTCGGTAGGAAAGGTGCTTGATGGTTAATGAAAAAGCTGGTGATTGTGTTGAATGAATGGGATTACCGATGGTTGAGATTCACAGTTGCCTGCCATCGCGTGATAAAAAGTTACGAGGTCTTTATCAATTGCAATATTGCGGGCGAGTGCCATGTGGATTTCCTTGACAGTGAATAGTATGGTGGGCCCTTATTGCCATGATGGAGATCATGTTAGTTTGTTTTGAAGGCAGCCATTCGATCATCTGACCAAAGTGAAGGATCGATGGCTAGTATTTGAATATGCATCAAATGTGATTGGAATCATTCATGCAGCACATGAGTAAGCTTTAATGGCAGACAAGGCATCTATTGGCATGATTTGATCAAAATAAAGTGACTATTCTCTTGCTTTTATTGTGTCACAAATTATTCAAACATCTTTGCGGAGCAGTCTCAAGGCCAAGGACGAAGTTATGAGTTGTTACAACAAAGATTTGGGTTTTTACAAACACAAAGATGTGAGTTGATTTTTATATCTCCTCGTTAATCTAAATTCAAATTTGGGGGAAATTTGTTGTGTGATTGTCAAAGGGCTTGTTGATAATTGTTTTAGGGCTATAGGTTAACTGAATTGTGGGAAATTGCAAGGTTATATTATGTAATTTCATATTTCTATTTAGCCCTAGTTTGTTTGAAGTTTCAAATAGCAAGAAAGCCCTAGTTTACCCAAGATGGCACTGTCAAAGCAGCATTCTTGCCAGATTGATTATTTAAATAGAAACCTATATGACAATTTTCTAGATCAATTTCCCTTGTCAACGAATGATAGGAAGAAGGGGTTGGTCTTGATGCGAGGAAAAACCCTAGGGGAGGGATTGGTAAATAAGTGTTCCAACATAGCCAATGCTAGGGTTCCTCTTATAGGTTTAGAGATGTTCAGATTGTGGTTTGGACAGAGGAATTTTCCCCACCCCTTTTTGA
>VDFB02158220.1:0-10139 GCA_007258455.2 Sequoia sempervirens | reverse complement strand
CCCTTAATTAATTTAATTTCATCTCATGTCACATCATCTAGATAATGCAAGTTGCACATGAAAATAGATTTAATTCATTTATTAAATCTCTATTTTCCTCACAAGGCATCTTTTGGAATATTCTCTCAATTTGAATTCAAAAATTCCAAGTCAACATGTACATCCAACAAGGCATTTAAGATCTCTTACATGTCCTTTGCCTTGAGCCAAGTGGCATTTATTGCATTTTCCCTTCCCTCTTATATGTCATTTCAACAAATTTGAATTTCAAATTCATGCATTTATTGGCACATTCTTCAAATCTTGCACATCCTCCACCCATTCATAGCTTGACAAGTGGCATCATGCCATTGTATGAATGTTAGTCCCACATTGCTCAAATTTGGACATTCATCCATCTTGGCATTCTATAAATAAAGAGCTCATATCCTCATTTTATCATCCACAAATTGAGTAAACTTACTATACTCAAATTCATAACAATTTTCATCCATCTCATTGAATCATAGCTAGGTTTTTGCAGATTTTAGCTTGGAGCATTCATCAATCTTCATCAAATCATCAAAGCTACCATTGGAATTGGGAAAGGGCCAATTTTCACATCAAATTGGCACCAATTCCCCCATGGGATCAAGAGTTTGCATTGCTTTCAATAGGATTTAATCTACTTTCTTATTCTTTCATTATTTTCTTCTTTTCATTCCTATTTTGAGTTTTGTTAATGGATTTCATGGGGAATCCTTGTTCTTACTTGCATTTTATCTCCTAATGTATTCATTTGTTGTGTTTTGCAGGTATTTGGATTAGGGATTCACAGTGTTAACTTCTCTTTGAGTAGATCAAATGCTACTTGACACTTTTCTTTCCACTCAAAATTCTTCCCTTTCTTCTACAAAGAAGTAATTGTAAAGGCTATCTTGGAGAAGTTTGCAAAACAATTTCTATAATAACCCACCAATCCCATAAAACTTCTTACCTCAGAGACATTTTTGGGCACTGGCCATTCTAGCACTTCCTTGATCTTAGCTAGATCAACTGAGATACCATCTACTGAGATCACATGTCCAAGATATTGCACTTTTTCTTGAAAGAAAGTACACTTAGAGAGTTTCCCATACAACTTATGTTCTCTCAGTCTTTGTAGAACTATCTCTAAATGCTTACAATGATCCTCCTCATTATTTGAATAAATCAAGATATAATCTAGGAAAACCAAGAAAAACTTATCTAGGAAATCCCTAAATACCTTGTTCATTAGGTTCATAAACGTTGATGGCACATTAGTTAGTCCAAAGGGTAGAACTATAAACTCATAATTCCCATACTTGGTTTTGAATGCAATCTTGAAGATGTCCTCATCATTGATTCTTAACTAGTGGTATCTAGACCACAGATCAATCTTAGAAAATACAACAATGCCCCGCATTTGGTAAAAAATATCATCAATGCATGGCAATGGATGCTTGTTCTTTACTGTTGTTTTATTAAGCATACAATAATCTATGCACAAACTTAAAGTACCATCCTTTTTCACAAAGATTACTAGTGCTCCCCAAGGTGATACACTTGGTCTTATCAATCCTTTAGACAATAGTTCATCCAATTGTGCCTTAAGCTCCATTAACTTCGTTGTTTTCATTCTATAAGTCACTTTGGAAATAGGTTTAGATCCTAGAACTATATCGATGGAGAAGTCAAATATCCTTTTTAGTGGTAGTTTGGGTAGTTACTCTAGAAACACATCTGAAATTTTTTGTAATATAGGATATATTTCCATATCTATCTCTCCAGTTTCCATCATTTCACCTTCCATCTCTTGGTAACTCTGTGGTCCAAATTTTCCAAGAATCTCTTAAGAGTTAAATCCCTTAAAATCTTCAATATTTTCCATCTTGATTGCAAAGAGCTTGCATCCTTTCTTCTTAGCCCTAAGAAATTGCATAGCGGAGATTTGACACAACTTGACCTCCCTAGGTATCCCTTGTAACATCACTTAGTTACCAAAATCATCCAAGCATTCTATTGTTTTGGCATGTAGTCTACCTTGGCTCTATGTATCCAAAGCCAGTTCATTCCTAGGATAACATCATAGGATCCTAAGGATGCTACATATAGGTTGACCTCTGTAGAAAAACAAGGTAGCTCAATCCTAGCTTCAAACAAACATTGTTCCATTGTTGCTCTTTTTTGGTTTGCATATTCTACAACCCATGACTTTTCCATATAACCAGCTTTCCTAGATATTTTTCTTTTTGTCAAAAAGGTGCAATGCACCCATATTATTAGGCATAAATGCTTTTGACCGAAGCTATGAACTGGGTACAAGAAACCACAAGAAAAAACCAAACCCACAAGCACATTGGTCCAACAAAGGCACAAGGCCTGCAAGCACTTTGTCCCAGTGAGGTTTTGAACCCTGGTGGCCGTCACTACAACCAAGTGACTTGACCACCGAACCATGCCCTTATCAGCAACTTTCCTAGATATTTACTTTGCTATTCTAGGTGGAATAACATTTTTAGTTGCTCCAGTATCTATAAGTATAAAAATGGGTAAACCAAATAAAATACCTCAAGTCTCTATTGGAGTAACTTGATACTTCACTTGACGATCATCCAAGGCGGTATGAATCTTTTGTTGGAATTCTGCTTGTTGGGTAGGAAGTGAGTTTCCATAAGATCATGACTTAGAAGACTTATTGGGACAATATATAACATAATGGTCTCCCCCACATGTGAAGCATCTAGTACCGGTCCTTTCTTCCTTGCGGGTTCTCTAGATTTACTAGCATTACTTCCAATATTGTTAGCATTTCCACTATTGAAATTATTCCTCTTGTGTTCCCTCCTTGATTCTCTTCTATTATTTTGAGGTCCTTTTTCCCCTTGTTTTTGCAAATCTTGCACAACTTCAAACTTCTTTGGAGTTGGTTTGACTTGAGCTCTTGCAAACTTCTTACGATTCCTATTCTCTTGGCAGATCAAGATAGCTTTGAGCTTCTACTCATGTTTAACAACTTTCTCATACACTAGATCCATAGTGGCTAGAACATGAACATCTAGACCTCTCCTCCAATTTGGTTATTAAGCCCCATAATTAATTTCCTTATGCAGAAACATTCATCCTTCTGATATATTGGTACATAATGTAATAGATGTGTAAAATTTTCCCAACACTCATTTACTGACATCTCACCTTGTTTTAGATTTTGGAAATCAGTGAGTTTCTAATCAAAAAAGAGTTGGGGTAACCATATTTTCTAGAAGTTTTTCACAAAATCGTTCCATGTAAGCTTTAGAGAAATAAGCTTGAGCTCCATTTTCTTGTTCATCCACCACTTAGAGGATCCTCCCACTCATTGATAAGCTCCCCAGGCTACATTCATGACCTCAAAATAGTTTCAAATCTCAAAATATTTCTCCATCTAGATCATCCATGCCTTAGCTTCTTCTCCACTGGCACTACCTTCAAATTTGGGTGGGGTTATTTTTCTAATGTCCCTAGAAAGTTCAATAGCCATATGCTCCCTATTAGTTTCCTTAGATAGAGAAGGTGATTTCTCTTTCTCATGTTTGTGGGTTTGATCATGATCATGAGAATAATTTTCTCCCTCATCCGCATTATTTGGAACTTCCTACTCTACTCTATCCTTTACCCTTACTTCTTGTTCTAGGTTTCCCAACATTTCCAATATTTGATCCAATATAGCTTCAACACCCACAAGATCTTGCCTGACTTCTTGAATTCCTTTAGGATTGGTCCTTGTTCTCACCATCCTTGCAAGAGTGGATTATACCTGAAGGTTCATTTATATTAGATTCAATTATGTTCTTATTATCTTATGGAAAACATTTAAATGAGCATTCATTCACACATAAGAAATTTCACATAAGATTTTAGCTCAAGCTTTTGATAAACACATGCTTTTATTATTTGTAAGGATCTCAATATCCTTATAATTACATAGAGTGACTATTTAGATAGTCAAGTGGAGAGTATCCCTCAAATTCACTCTTAGACACATAACTCAATGAGGTATACCCCTCAGATTTTTGTTCATCTCTCATTTGTTCATATCTATCCAAAAATGGATAGTAACCTTCGAATTTGTCATCCGATACATAGTTGCGGGGACATAACCCTTTGATTCATTACTTGAGGAAATTACAATCACTTCCAACATAGGAAAGGCACTAGGGTCTCTAAATATGAATGTTGGACTAAAACTTCCTTTTGAGAGCATATCCCTGGAAAGTGACAAGGAATCAAACTTTGTTGTTGAGACTAGAGGTAGATAATTGAAATCCCCCCCCCCCTTCATCTTTCTCTTTACTTCACTAATCTGAGAAAGAACATGACTGAAATTTTCAATATCACTTAACCAAATGACATTTTCATAGTTGGTACCCTCTATTGTATGAACAATGGCCTCTTTTTCCTTCCTGGCTTTTAGGTAGCACTCATTCCTTATTACTGACTTTCTTACAGTTAACCTGACACGCACCATCCTGGCACAAGAATTTCCAAACATTAGATAACGTTGGATAAAAAGTATGATGAGCACATAGGTTCTAGAGCTAAACCTAGTAGCTTTGATACCACATATAACATGCCAATTGTTCACACAAGTACATTTTCTAAGTTTTCACTTTCAAGTAAATAAACTATGTAACTTAACCATTGCCATAACTTTTTTCTTTTCTTAATAGAGAACAAATGAACATAAATGTCATAACAATATCCAATTTTGATTTCATTTCCAAAATAATATTCCACAATTTACAATATTCTGAAGATTGTTTACAAAGTACATACACAGCTCAATCGAGCTTCAAAACAGGGTAAACGTACAAACCTATGTCACACTTTATAAAGGAATCGACCAACATGAGAAAAAAGTTCTCAACTTCAACCACATAAAAGTGGTATTTATGTTTTGAATTTCAAAATGACGTAAACTAATAAAATGTAGAACTTTTGTTGAAGTTTATTCCTATAATTTTTCAATTTTTTTTTAAAAAATTTTTGATATATTTTTCTCAATTTAAAAGCATATTTCCTTATGCTGAAAATTTCAAGAAAAAGTGGCGTTCAGTTGACATCAAGAAACAAATAGAAAAAAAAATCATTTTCTCTTGATTTTTTTTTCCTAGATAGCTGACTTCAATATCTAGGGCATGGAAAAAAATTGAAATTTTGATGTATATTTTTCTTGTAATAACATTTTAAAGTCAAACTAACCTAAATTTGATAGTTTTCAGTTGATGTCAACTATTGTTTTTTTTTTTTCATTTTCAAAAAACAAAATATACCCTTTTGAAGAGGATTCTCTCCTCTAGGGCATCATATATTTTGCAATTTGTTTTATGATGATTTACTATTTTTTATTTAATTTCAACTGAGCCTCTTTTTGACTTTGAACAACCTACTTGCAATATTTTAAAATATTTATATACTAAAATTAATCAATATATATATATATATATATATATTTGGATTCAACACCGTGAGCTCTACAAAATGGTATTTTTATTTTTATTTTTAAAATAATTTTGATTGAAAAAATATTCAGTAGAAGTTGAAATTTTTTGGAAATTTGACAAAATGGTGACTTTGCTGCCATGTCACCTACCATGTGGATGGATTCAGCCAAATAAGATTCGGCTGAATCATGTCCGGCCGAACCATATATGGCCGAATAATGTTTGGCCAGATCTTGTTTGGCCGGATCTTATTTGGCCGAAACACTGATTTTTTCAAATTTGTTTTTTTGATTGTTTCCATTTTCATCGAATATCTTTCAATTTTCATCGAATGTCTACTGAAACATAAAATGACTGACTTTTTGATTGTTTGAATTTGTTTTTTAGATTTCTCCCATTTTTTGTCCAGTTTTTATTGAAATAACTATTTAAGTTAGTTTTTATTAGTTTATTTTTAGGTTTTTTCTATTTTTTATCCACTTTTTAATGAAGTAACTATTTCTATTATGATTTATTTTTTTCTCTTAAATCACTAAACATTTAATACTGAACAACAAGATACTTTTCTAATCATTTGCATCTATCACAAGCTATCTAGTTGAATAGGAAAATCAAGCATCTAAAACATAACATTTGGTAATTTTCTTTAATTTATTTTTTGTTTTGATGCTTATATGTTCGTTGCTAGATTATTTTATGTTCATGCTTATATTTTCATTGTGTTTTACTATGAATATTTTGAGCTAATGCTTGGACTAAAAAGTGGTGTAGTTGTCGACTGTCAAAGACTAATATTGAAAAACTACTAATCTATGGTTTTGCAGGATGTTTGGCCAAAGACTTTTTATTTTTGAAACCATTTGTTATTTAGCTTAGAACACATTTCAATTGGTGCTTTAAAATGAACAATTGTCTTCTGCCATATAGATTTAACTAGGAGATGAATGAACACTATTTGCTATGCTTGAGATGATAGGGAGTATGCTCTCACCCTGTGCAAACTTGGTGATCAAAAACTAGACCCATCGTCTTTGTATGTGTTAAATCCTTTAGAAGGCTTGCCTTGGTGGGAAAAATTACTCACCCCAAGGGAATGACTCAACTAGTAATAGGCTAAAGCCAAGCTACTTCTAGCTAGTATATAAAATGGGTGCTTGAGGAAAGTTCAGGTACCATGAGTGTAGATGTGTTATGCCAACAAGTGAATCCCCATAAACCCTGTAGAGTGTAACCTCTATAGGCTGGGAATCCTCCTTATCAAAGCTAATCTTTCCACATGTATAACCACTCGAACAGATGCCCTTACTAGACACCTCTTGTTTGTAGTTGCCAAAATCCTTTTCTATTTGTTGGTGTAGCAACGGTCATTGCCAAGACATCAAAATTCTCACAGTTCTTAGTAGAGGTGAAGAGTCTGTCATGGGAGATTCATGAGGGCTCAAAGCTTGGTTGACCTGAGAAGTGAGTGTCGTGGAGGGGAGCTAGTGTGGCCAAGCTTCTAAGTCACCCGCTAAGAATAAGTGTGGCTGGGGAAACCCATGTGGAATCCAGTGAATATAGTCCTTTCCAACTTTAGGATTTGTGCTTGTATTGTTAAAATCAAACATTTTTTCTGCTATTTCTTGTGTGTGTGTTCAAAAATAGACCTGAAACAAACATCACACCTAGTAATTTGCAACACCTTAAACCTTGCAAAACCCCAAAACATCAATCCTTTAGTTCTGATCTTTCAATCCTTGTATTCCACCTAGTCCTTGCATATCCTCCACCCTTGAATATCCATTATTGCTCAAACAAACCTTTAGCTTGCACTTAGACTACTCTTCGTAGGTCTTGAAATCAAACCATTGGCTATCTATCACCCGCATCACTTGAGGTTCATCATCCTTAAGTTAGGGAATATACTCTTATCCTTGAGTATGGAAATCCTTTTGGAGTCCATCATCTCTTACATACCATCTCTTGATCATTGGTCCTTGTGTCTATCCATCATAACACGAGTAAAGCCTTTACATTATAACCAACTTTGGACCTAGAGTTTCCTTTGAGCTCTTGCATTCTTAGCTTGTCATATCATACCATACCATTTTTCTATCCCATCTTAGAATAATATCCTTTTTTTGCTTCCTAGTCTTAGGTTTCATACATTATCTTACCTTACATTGAAGATCAAAACAATCGCATATGACCCCTAAAACAAGAGAAAAAAAATTCAAGAAGAAGGGAACCCTTGGGGAAAAGACTTTGATGGGGAAGATCACATTAGTGTTGCAACTAGTGAAACAAGTGAAATTAAGGACAAAGAAATAACCCAATCCAAAATAGAAAAAGCTCTTAATGATAATAGATTCACTAAAATTCTTACAAAGGTGGTCAAACATAACCCACAACAATACTTCAAGTTAAAGAAGAAGATACAAAAGCTACCATGGATCAAATTGATATCCCAAATGATCAAGAAGAGCCGAGCACAACAAATGATAAGGCCATAATATCCTATCAACTAGGATCATCCACTTTTATCATATCATGCTTTCTCACAGAGGAGAAGATTCCAGACAATAGTTTCCACATACATAATGATGGGTTTACATCTTGTTTTCACTGTAAAAAATAGTCATACCTCCATGATATTAGGGGACACTTTATCCAATACAAACATCAAAAAGTTTGAATGCAAGTTATTTTTGTATGTAGGTGAATTCAAACCTGAGCAATTTGTGATGGGGAATAAAAAGACAAGAACAAGGTTGTATGATCAAAAAAGAGATAGTAGAAATTTGGATGAAACCAAATCTTCTGAAGAAGAACCCATGGAAATTGTTGACGACCAAGGAGTATAGGTACCAAGACAAACTGAAGGTGGTCATAAAATTATTTTCCTTGGTATGGAAAATCTTATAAAGATGGATGAGGAATCCATTTTTAATAGTATTTCATCTGAAAATATGTTACCTAAAAGCACAATAAAATTACACTGTAAAAGAATATGGGATGAATATTTTGAAGAAAATTATATAGTTGGAAGAGCATTGTTATTTGCAAAATTATTTAGGAGGAAAGAAATGACCCCTGTTTTGGAGTTGTTAGGGGTTGATAATAAGAAAAAGTCATTAGGATCATAGGGGTTGATAATAAGAAAAAGTCATTAGGATCATTAAAGAAAAAAATAGTTGAAAACCTTCAAGAAGCATTGAATTCTATTGAAAACAAGAGTCAAGTTGTTGATTTAAGTGTTGCACGTAGAGCATTGATGACGGTAATTTCTAGTAAGAAATTATCACATAGAAGACAAGTTAAAACAGTTTATGAATTACTCAATGTTTCTAAGATAACTGTTCAAAGATATATCAGAAAGAGAAATAGATTGGATGGAAATATTGAGAATAATTGGGTAAATATTTGTAGGGTTCCCCAAAAAGATAAAATCTTAGAAGATGTAAAGGAACAGGTGATTGAATATTGGACCAATCACTCTCGTGTTTCTTCCAATAGAAGGGACACTATAAAAATAAAAGGTGCAGATGGTAAAAAAAAATTAGATTTGAAACATTTTATAGATACAACTCAAAGTGAGTTTTTTGAAGCATTCAAGCAAGAATTTTCAGATGTGAGGATTTTTCAAAGGATGTTTGAGAGACTATGACCAAGTTTTGTATGTATAAATAAGATACATGAGACTTGTTGTTGTCAAAATCATGTTGAATTTCATCTACACCTTCAGACATACAAAAAAGCTATGGCAGTAATTAATCCAAAAATAGTCATCCCTGGAAGTACAACACAACTTGTGAAGATTCAAATGAATTGAAAGTGCAGTGTATAAAAAATAT
The DNA here is from genome assembly GCA_007258455.2 of Sequoia sempervirens. Classification (NCBI taxonomy): domain Eukaryota; kingdom Viridiplantae; phylum Streptophyta; class Pinopsida; order Cupressales; family Cupressaceae; genus Sequoia; species Sequoia sempervirens. The sequence continues at coordinate 823 of VDFB02158220.1, read as the reverse complement.
ATGTAATGAATGTGGAAATTTGTAGAATCTTTTACAAGTTGACAATATTGATCATTCAATGCAAGTTATGTGGAAGAGATTTGAATATGAGAAATACTCAACAAATTTAGGAGTTGAGACTAGAAAAATTGTTCTCAAAGAGAGTGAGTTGTCTTACAATGAGTTTATGAATTTTTTTTGCAATATCATATATCCACATATTCAACATTTTCATGGTTTTAGATGGAAAGCTAAGCAATTTCGTGACTCAAAGAATTTATTTTTAGCAGGTTGTATTCTCTTTTTTTATTGATTTCTCTAAGAACTATACATTTAGTCCTCAAACTGAGATCCAAAGTCAATATTATCATTTAGAGAAAGTTGCAATATTTGTACAAGTTTGTTATAGGCATGCCAAAGAACATCTGGATGGTCTACAAAGTAGTAAAGATGAAAAAATTATCATCAAATAGGTTCACTTTTATATCAGTGATGATATAGGTCATGATAGAAGCTATGTAGCCCATTGTTTTGCAAATTTTTTTGAAGACCTGAGACGACATCAAATAGATGCTTCACAACACTAGATATGGTCTGATAGATGTGCTAGTAAGTGTTGATTTAATTTTTTTTGAAATTATATACATTTATTTGTCTACTTAACTTGTTTAGACTTGATTAGTTGTACACATATAGTTTATTTTTACTATCATGGTTTTAAATGAAATTGGTTGTAATGTCACGGGATAATTTAAGTCAAAAAAAGCTTTTAATTGGTTAAGCCAACAACATATTAGACATGGCATAAATTTTTTGTGGAATTTCTATGAGAGTGGACATGGAA